>CM060963.1:96824175-96834175 GCA_030765045.1 Tenodera sinensis | reverse complement strand
TTCGATTAGTGTTCAGACTAGTTCCCAAACTGACCACAGCTATATATAACGGCTGTCTAAGAAGAACCTATTTCCCCAGTGCATGGAAACACGCTAAAATTATACCAATTATTAAAGCCGGCAAAGAGAACTCCGATGAGGTAAGCAAATATAGGCCAATAAGCTTATTAAATGTTCCAGCCAAAGTGTTAGAGAAACTACTAATACAACGGATAATGCACCACATACATAGTAACAACCTTATGAACAATAACCAATTTGGTTTCACACCACAAACCAGTACAGTCGACGCTCTGATGTACCTCAAACAAATAATCCTAGACATCCTAAAGAAAGGTCAACAAGCTGCCCTTATCAGCTTAGATGTTAAAGGTGCGTTTGATGCTGCATGGTGGCCTAGCATCCTGGCTTCATTGAGAGAGTTCAGTTGCCCACAGAACCTCTATGATCTCTCCAAAAGCTATTTTAATGGAAGGAGTGCTACTTTTTCAGCTAACAGCATATCCATAAAGAGGACAATCACCAAAGGATGTCTACAAGGTTCCTGTAGCGGTCCGGGTTTCTGGAATATACACTATAACTCACTTCTGAATTTAGAATATAGTAAAAACACAAAGGTCATCGCCTTTGCAGACGATGTAATGTTGGTTATTAAAGGAAGTAGCAGCCTTGAAATAGAAAATTACGCTAACATCGAATTGCAGAAAATATCGAGATGGGCCAGAGACAACAAAATCGTCTTCAATGAGCAGAAGTCTACAGTGTTAGTAATTTCGAGAAGAAGACCATTGCCTGAGCGAGTACTCAAGATATACTTAAACAATAAGCAGTTACTACAGACAGAAAGCTTAAAATATTTGGGCATAATTATTGACCATAGACTCAACTTTACTCGGCATATAGAATACGTTAGCGAAAAAAGCATAAAACTAATTCATGCACTGGCCAAATCCGCTAAAATAAATTGAGGACTAAATAGTGATGTGATGAGAATTATATATAAAGGGGCTTTATTGCCCATTCTGACGTACGGGGCACCTGTATGGGCAGAAGCAATCAACAAAAGATATAACAAACTCAAGCTACAAAGAGTCCAAAGACTTATTAACATAAAAATAACTAAAGCATATCGCACTACGTCATCTGAAGCACTATGCATTCTGTCAAAAAACACTCCCATAGGGATACATATTCGGGAGATTGCGAGATTATATGAAAGCAAGAAACGGAACCAGGAAGGAATTACGATTGATACAGCAGAACATTACGCAACGTGTCCTCATCCAGCAGAAATAATCAAGATCAAAGAGAAACCCAATGATCAAACCCATTTAGTAGACATTTTCACTGATGGAAGTAAGGAAGATTCGGCAGTTGGATCCGGAATTGCTATATTCATAGACAAAGTACTAGTCCAACAACTACAATATAAATTACACAGTAGATGTTCTAACAATCAAGCAGAGCAGTTCGCAATTCTCAAAGCCCTTGAACACCTTGAACATCTCCAACTACAGCATGTTCAAAAAACAGCTGCTTTACACACTGACAGCAGAATCACTCTTGATTCATTACGGAACTCTAACAACCATCTTCACCTTATTGAACAAATAAGAAAACAAATAAGGCAACTAGAAGCACACAGCTGGATTATCTACTTCACATGGGTCAAGGCTCACGTCGGAATTGAAGGGAACGAGCTGGCTGACCAACTGGCGAAACAGGCAGCGAACAACAAGGACCTACCAGTTAGTTTCGACAGGATACCCGTGAGTGACATCATGCGAAAGCTACATGAAGAAAGTGTGAATCAGTGGGAAAGTGAGTGGCGAAACACCAAAAATGGAGCAGTGACTAAATCTTATTTCCCCACAGTGGCAGATAGATTACGCCTTAAATTTCCACTTACTGGTAAAGTCACAACTTTCCTAACCGGACATGGCAGACTTAATTCTTACTTTTACAGATTTAAGATAAAGGACTCTCCAATGTGCTCCTGTGGAACAGCAGAACAGACCGTAGTACACGTTTTATTTGAATGTCCAAAACTTGACAGAGAAAGAATCAAATTCAAGAAAGCTATGTTAAACAAATATGGAAAATGGACATTCCAACAACATAAATTAGTAACGGAATACACAACTGAATTTATTGAATACCTAAACACAATAGAACTGGATAAACTCTAGAGTGCAACTAACGATATCCCATAAGTAAAACTATGTATTAGTATATTTATTAAGCATGTACTATAATGGCATGTAGTATTACGTTTTTTGTAATGGAACATGCCGAAAATAAAGAATGTTTATATTAAAAAAAGATACATACATACATACATACATACATACATACATACATACATACATACATACATACATACATACATACATACATACATACATACATACATACATACATACATACATACATACATACATACATACATACATACATACATACATACATACATACATACATACATACATACATACATACATACATACATACATACATACATACATACATACATACATACATACATACATACATACATACATACATACATACATACATACATACATACATACATACATACATACATACATACATACATACATACATACATACATACATACATACATACATACATACATACATACATACATACATACATACATACATACATACATACATACATACATACATACATACATACATACATACATACATACATACATACATACATACATACATACATACATACATACATACATACATACATACATACATACATACATACATACATACATACATACATACATACATACATACATACATACATACATACATACATACATACATACATACATACATACATACATACATACATACATACATACATACATACATACATACATACATACATACATACATACATACATACATACATACATACATACATACATACATACATACATACATACATACATACATACATACATACATACATACATACATACATACATACATACATACATACATACATACATACATACATACATACATACATACATACATACATACATACATACATACATACATACATACATACATACATACATACATACATACATACATACATACATACATACATACATACATACATACATACATACATACATACATACATACATACATACATACATACATACATACATACATACATACATACATACATACATACATACATACATACATACATACATACATACATACATACATACATACATACATACATACATACATACATACATACATACATACATACATACATACATACATACATACATACATACATACATACATACATACATACATACATACATACATACATACATACATACATACATACATACATACATACATACATACATACATACATACATACATACATACATACATACATACATACATACATACATACATACATACATACATACATACATACATACATACATACATACATACATACATACATACATACATACATACATACATACATACATACATACATACATACATACATACATACATACATACATACATACATACATACATACATACATACATACATACATACATACATACATACATACATACATACATACATACATACATACATACATACATACATACATACATACATACATACATACATACATACATACATACATACATACATACATACATACATACATACATACATACATACATACATACATACATACATACATACATACATACATACATACATACATACATACATACATACATACATACATACATACATACATACATACATACATACATACATACATACATACATACATACATACATACATACATACATACATACATACATACATACATACATACATACATACATACATACATACATACATATGTACAGTTGGCGACGACGCAAATATTGATTACTAGAATTTTGTGCTCATCAACTTGTCTTATATTTAAGTGTATTCACCGTTAGTTTCGTAAAAGTTTTTGTCTCATTTGATTAGTTATTGTGTTGGAGTGTTGTGTTATTGTTCGTGAATACGGGGATTATTTCTGTGAATAAATATAAGCAATTTTAATAAGGACTTTCGCATGGTCAAGGACTTGATTCCTAAATGTTCTAGGAGGCCTTGGTGTGAATTTTAAAGAAACATCAACATTTTAATTTAATTCATTTGTACTCTAAGGAAAGGATCATTTTAAGTGAAAGCTCGGAAGAGAAATACATCTTTTGTGCCTGAATTGTTCTCAAGATGACCAATGAAGTAAAAGATGATTTGGATATTGCTCTCCAAACATTAGTGAGCATAACTGAGATAAGCAAAAATCTAAAGAAAGAACTCAAGAGCCGTATCCTTGAATCTGTAAGTACAATAAGAAATGTTTGCATAAAATTTGAAAGCGATATAGCATTGAAGAATTCAAAAATTAGTGAATTAGAAAGTAAAATAGCGAAACAGAACGCTGAATTACAACGCGATGCTATGGTTAGGGCAAAATCGTCAGGCAGACAGTTATTGCCATGTTCGGAGGGCGGTGGGATCCAGCGCCATATGAAATCTTCTAATCAAACACAGAATCTCTATTCCGAAATAGTTACAAATGCAGGGAAAAGAGAAAAGCGATATAAAATGTTCATTAAATCAAAAAGTGACCAATCTAGTGAGGATGTTAAGAAAATAATAAAGACAAATATTGATCCAAAAAATGTAAAGGTTGGGGTCTGCGCTTTAAAATCTTTAAATGATGGAAGAGTAATGATACAAACCAATAGTGAAGAGGAAGTACAAAGATTAACAACAGCCATTAATGAAAAATGTAGCGAACTGTTGGAGGCAAAAATCCCCAAATTATGGGATCCTAGCCTAGTAATTTATAACATCCCAGAAGAGATTACTATAGATAATGCGGAAGAAATTATTATTGCACAGAACCCCTGTTTTAACCTCAATACAGGAGATCTAAAACCAAAGTTTATAATAACAAATAGGAAAAACTCACGTCATTTGGTTGTATCGGTGAGCGCTCAAATAAGAAAGCAACTGGTGCACAACAAGCTGAAGATAGGATGGCTCATTTGCAACACAGAGGATTATATCAAAGTTAATCGCTGCTACAAATGTTGCCGTTATTTCCATAAAGCAGGCAATTGTAAAGGAGAGGAGACCTGTGCCCGTTGTGCAGGGAAGCATAACACAAGGGACTGCAAGGCAGCAGATAATGAACTGAGATGTGTGAACTGCATTAATCATAATAAATTTAATAAATATGCAAAACATAATGAGAATCACTCAGCGTTAGATAGGAACTGTCCATGCCTACAGGTTGCCACGGAGAGATATAAAGAAAATATCAATTACTAAAATGGCTAACACAAGGAAAAATACATATAACAAGAAAGCGTACAATAACACCGTCTCACTGAACTGCGTGCAGATTAACCTAAAACACAGTAAAGCAGCGACTTACAACCTGGAAGATTTCATTGAAAAGAATAAAATAGACATAGCCTTTGTACAAGAACCCTACACAATAAACAATCAAGTTAAAGGGATTCCTCATAAATATAAAATTTTCAGCTGTGGAAACGGCACAAAGAGAGCTGTCATTGTGGTCACCAATAAAGAGATTGATGCTATTTTAATAAAGCAGCACTCAGACGGAGATAACGTAGTACTAGAAATCACCCGAGGCAATCTAACCTTAACAGCCGCTAGCAGCTATCTAGATATCAATGATGACATTAATAAAAATATATTACAATTAGAAGCAATCACAGAATTCGCTAAAGGAAAGTTTTTATTAATGGCCATGGATAGTAATGCAAGGTCCAAGACTTGGCACGACACAATAACAAATAAGAGAGGGGAAAGGCTCGAAGAATTTGTAATAAGCAACAACCTACATATCATCAATGACAATATAGAGATAACAACGTTTGAGTCATCCTTAGGATCCAGTAACATAGATTTAACAGTCACTAACAACAATATGTTGAAACTTATACATAACTGGATGTGCCTAGACGATGAAAACTGCTCCGACCATAGGATGATTACATTCCAGATAAAATACAGAAATGATCAAATCAACTACAATAATTTCATAGGGACTAGATATATAGTCCGGGAAGAAAATTACAACGAATTTAACAATAAGTTTCTAGAAGAACTTAAGCTTAATTTTGGAGTACAAATAACAAGTAATGACATGGAACAAGTGGATGATATTCTACAGGGAATTGTGTCTATGGAAACAGATATAGAGAAAATAATATATAAATTTGAAGGAGCCATAACTGCAGCATGTCACAAATCCTTTAGAACATGTAAGCCAAGAAAGAAAGCTGCTGAACACAAACCAGTTCCATGGTGGTCACAGGAGTTGACAATAATGAGGAAGAAGACTACTGCAACCAGAAGAAGGTACCAAAAAATAAAAAACAATGAAAATGAGAGAGAACGACGCAGGCAGCTATACACCCAAGAGAAAAGAAGATATGAATCGTCAATTAAAAGGGCGAAATATGAGTCGTGGAAAAACTATTGTAATGTTACAACGACATCGAACCCGTGGAATGCAGTTTACAGATTGTCATCTGGGAAGATGAAACAAAACATTACCTTGTCAACCTTAAGGAAACCCGATGGCACATATACCAGTGACTTGAAAGAGACTATGAGTGTCATGATGGATTTATTTGTGCCGATTGATGATGTGAAAGAGGACAATGATCACCACCGACAAATCAGGCACAAAATAAAGGAACAATTAGAAACCCGGGATGATACTCCATTTGCAACAGCAGAAGTAGCCTCTATTATAGATAATATGAACACCAAGAAAGCTCCAGGAGAGAACGGCATCACTGCAGAGATACTTCGATTAGTGTTCAGACTAGTTCCCAAACTGACCACAGCTATATATAACGGCTGTCTAAGAAGAACCTATTTCCCCAGTGCATGGAAACACGCTAAAATTTAACCAATTATTAAAGCCG
This sequence comes from Tenodera sinensis, assembly GCA_030765045.1. Lineage (NCBI taxonomy): Eukaryota > Metazoa > Arthropoda > Insecta > Mantodea > Mantidae > Tenodera > Tenodera sinensis. Next base: position 96,827,097 of record CM060963.1, on the reverse strand, counting down.
GCAAAGAGAACTCCGATGAGGTAAGCAAATATAGGCCAATAAGCTTATTAAATGTTCCAGCCAAAGTGTTAGAGAAACTACTAATACAACGGATAATGCACCACATACATAGTAACAACCTTATGAACAAAAACCAATTTGGTTTCACACCACAAACCAGTACAGTTGACGCTCTGATGTACCTCAAACAAATAATCCTAGACATCCTAAAGAAAGGTCAACAAGCTGCCCTTATCAGCTTAGATGTTAAAGGTGCGTTTGATGCTGCATGGTGGCCTAGCATCCTGGCTTCATTGAGAGAGTTCAGTTGCCCACAGAACCTCTATGATCTCTCCAAAAGCTATTTTAATGGAAGGAGTGCTACTTTTTCAGCTAACAGCATATCCATAAAGAGGACAATCACCAAAGGATGTCCACAAGGTTCCTGTAGCGGTCCGGGTTTCTGGAATATACATTATAACTCACTTCTGAATTTAGAATATAGTAAAAACACAAAGGTCATCGCCTTTGCAGACGATGTAATGTTGGTTATTAAAGGAAGTAGCAGCCTTGAAATAGAAAATTACGCTAACATCGAATTGCAGAAAATATCGAGATGGGCCAGAGACAACAAAATCGTCTTCAATGAGCAGAAGTCTACAGTGTTAGTAATTTCGAGAAGAAGACCATTGCCTGAGCGAGTACTCAAGATATACTTAAACAATAAGCAGTTACTACAGACAGAAAGCTTAAAATATTTGGGCATAATTATTGACCATAGACTCAACTTTACTCGGCATATAGAATACGTTAGCGAAAAAAGCATAAAACTAATTCATGCACTGGCCAAATCCGCAAAAATAAACTGGGGACTAAATAGTGATGTGATGAGAATTATATATAAAGGGGCTTTATTGCCCATTCTGACGTACGGGGCACCTGTATGGGCAGAAGCAATCAACAAAAGATATAATAAACTCAAGCTACAAAGAGTCCAAAGACTTATTAACATAAAAATAACTAAAGCATATCGCACTACGTCATCTGAAGCACTATGCATTCTGTCAAAAAGCACTCCCATAGGGATACATATTCGGGAGATTGCGAGATTATATGAAAGCAAGAAACGGAACCAGGAAGGAATTACGATTGATACAGCAGAGCATTACGCAACGTGGCCTCATCCAGCAGAAATAATCAAGATCAAAGAGAAACCCAATGATCAAACCCATTTAGTAGACATTTTCACTGATGGAAGTAAGGAAGATTCGGCAGTTGGATCCGGAATTGCTATATTCATAGACAAAGTACTAGTCCACCAACTACAATATAAATTACACAGTAGATGTTCTAACAATCAAGCAGAGCAGTTCGCAATTCTCAAAGCCCTTGAACACCTTGAACATCTCCAACTACAACATGTTCAAAAAACAGCTGCTTTACACACTGACAGCAGAATCACTCTTGATTCATTACGGAACTCTAACAACCATCTTCACCTTATTGAACAAATAAGAAAACAAATAAGGCAACTAGAAGCACACAGCTGGATTATCTACTTCACATGGGTCAAGGCTCACGTCGGAATTGAAGGGAACGAGCTGGCTGACCAACTGGCGAAACAGGCAGCGAACAACAAGGACCTACCAGTTAGTTTCGACAGGATACCCGTGAGTGACATCATGCGAAAGCTACATGAAGAAAGTGTGAATCAGTGGGAAAGTGAGTGGCGAAACACCAAAAATGGAGCAGTGACTAAATCTTATTTCCCCACAGTGGCAGATAGATTACGCCTTAAATTTCCACTTACTGGTAAAGTCACAACCTTCCTAACCGGACATGGCAGACTTAATTCTTACTTTTACAGATTTAAGATAAAGGACTCTCCAATGTGCTCCTGTGGAACAGCAGAACAGACCGTAGTACACGTTTTATTTGAATGTCCAAAACTTGACAGAGAAAGAATCAAATTCAAGAAAGCTATGTTAAACAAATATGGAAAATGGACATTCCAACAACATAAATTAGTAACGGAATACACAACCGAATTTATTGAATACCTAAACACAATAGAACTGGATAAACTCTAGAGTGCAACTAACGATATCCCATAAGTAAAACTATGTATTAGTATATTTATTAAGCATGTACTATAATGGCATGTAGTATTACGTTTTTTGTAATGGAACATGCCGAAAATAAAGAATGTTTATATTAAAAAAAAACTACATACATACATACATACATACATACATACATACATACATACATACATACATACATACATACATACATACATACATACATACATACATACATACATACATACATACATACATACATACATACATACATACATACATACATACATACATACATACATACATACATACATACATACATACATACATACATACATACATACATACATACATACATACATACATACATACATACATACATACATACATACATACATACATACATACATACATACATACATACATACATACATACATACATACATACATACATACATACATACATACATACATACATACATACATACATACATACATACATACATACATACATACATACATACATACATACATACATACATACATACATACATACATACATACATACATACATACATACATACATACATACATACATACATACATACATACATACATACATACATACATACATACATACATACATACATACATACATACATACATACATACATACATACATACATACATACATACATACATACATACATACATACATACATACATACATACATACATACATACATACATACATACATACATACATACATACATACATACATACATACATACATACATACATACATACATACATACATACATACATACATACATACATACATACATACATACATACATACAT
>CM060963.1:96519175-96821675 GCA_030765045.1 Tenodera sinensis | reverse complement strand
ACTGGGGACTAAATAGTGATGTGATGAGAATTATATATAAAGGGGCTTTATTGCCCATTCTGACGTACGGGGCACCTGTATGGGCAGAAGCAATCAACAAAAGATATAATAAACTCAAGCTACAAAGAGTCCAAAGACTTATTAACATTAAAATAACTAAAGCATATCGCACTACGTCATCTGAAGCACTATGCATTCTGTCAAAAAGCACTCCCATAGGGATACATATTCGGGAGATTGCGAGATTATATGAAAGCAAGAAACGGAACCAGGAAGGAATTACGATTGATACAGCAGAGCATTACGCAACATGGCCTCATCCAGCAGAAATAATCAAGATCAAAGAGAAACCCAATGATCAAACCCATTTAGTAGACATTTTCACTGATGGAAGTAAGGAAGATTCGGCAGTTGGATCCGGAATTGCTATATTCATAGACAAAGTACTAGTCCACCAACTACAATATAAATTACACAGTAGATGTTCTAACAATCAAGCAGAGCAGTTCGCAATTCTCAAAGCCCTTGAACACCTTGAACATCTCCAACTACAGCATGTTCAAAAAACAGCTGCTTTACACACTGACAGCAGAATCACTCTTGATTCATTACGGAACTCTAACAACCATCTTCACCTTATTGAACAAATAAGAAAACAAATAAGGCAACTAGAAGCACACAGCTGGATTATCTACTTCACATGGGTCAAGGCTCACGTCGGAATTGAAGGGAACGAGCTGGCTGACCAACTGGCGAAACAGGCAGCGAACAACAAGGACCTACCAGTTAGTTTCGACAGGATACCCGTGAGTGACATCATGCGAAAGCTACATGAAGAAAGTGTGAATCAGTGGGAAAGTGAGTGGCGAAACACCAAAAATGGAGCAGTGACTAAATCTTATTTCCCCACAGTGGCAGATAGATTACGCCTTAAATTTCCACTTACTGGTAAAGTCACAACCTTCCTAACCGGACATGGCAGACATAATTCTTACTTTTACAGATTTAAGATAAAGGACTCTCCAATGTGCTCCTGTGGAACAGCAGAACAGACCGTAGTACACGTTTTATTTGAATGTCCAAAGCTTGACAGAGAAAGAATCAAATTCAAGAAAGCTATGTTAAACAAATATGGAAAATGGACATTCCAACAACATAAATTAGTAACGGAATACACAACCGAATTTATTGAATACCTAAACACAATAGAACTGGATAAACTCTAGAGTGCAACTAACGATATCCCATAAGTAAAACTATGTATTAGTATATTTATTAAGCATGTACTATAATGGCATGTAGTATTACGTTTTTTGTAATGGAACATGCCGAAAATAAAGAATGTTTATATTAAAAAAAAATACATACATACATACATACATACATACATACATACATACATACATACATACATACATACATACATACATACATACATACATACATACATACATACATACATACATACATACATACATACATACATACATACATACATACATACATACATACATACATACATACATACATACATACATACATACATACATACATACATACATACATACATACATACATACATACATACATACATACATACATACATACATACATACATACATACATACATACATACATACATACATACATACATACATTGGCAGACTTAATTCTTACTTTTACAGATTTAAGATAAAGGACTCTCCAATGTGCTCCTGTGGAACAGCAGAACAGACCGTAGTACACGTTTTATTTGAATGTCCAAAGCTTGACAGAGAAAGAATCAAATTCAAGAAAGCTATGTTAAACAAATATGGAAAATGGACATTCCAACAACATAAATTAGTAACGGAATACACAACCGAATTTATTGAATACCTAAACACAATAGAACTGGATAAACTCTAGAGTGCAACTAACGATATCCCATAAGTAAAACTATGTATTAGTATATTTATTAAGCATGTACTATAATGGCATGTAGTATTACGTTTTTTGTAATGGAACATGCCGAAAATAAAGAATGTTTATATTAAAAAAAAAAAAAAATACATACATACATACATACATACATACATACATACATACATACATACATACATACATACATACATACATACATACATACATACATACATACATACATACATACATACATACATACATACATACATACATACATACATACATACATACATACATACATACATACATACATACATACATACATACATACATACATACATACATACATACATACATACATACATACATACATACATACATACATACATACATACATACATACATACATACATACATACATACATACATACATACATACATACATACATACATACATACATACATACATACATACATACATACATACATACATACATACATACATACATACATACATACATACATACATACATACATACATACATACATACATACATACATACATACATACATACATACATACATACATACATACATACATACATACATACATACATACATACATACATACATACATACATACATACATACATACATACATACATACATACATACATACATACATACATACATACATACATACATACATACATACATACATACATACATACATACATACATACATACATACATACATACATACATACATACATACATACATACATACATACATACATACATACATACATACATACATACATACATACATACATACATACATACATACATACATACATACATACATACATACATACATACATACATACATACATACATACATACATACATACATACATACATACATACATACATACATACATACATACATACATACATACATACATACATACATACATACATACATACATACATACATACATACATACATACATACATACATACATACATACATACATACATACATACATACATACATACATACATACATACATACATACATACATACATACATACATACATACATACATACATACATACATACATACATACATACATACATACATACATACATACATACATACATACATACATACATACATACATACATACATACATACATACATACATACATACATACATACATACATACATACATACATACATACATACATACATACATACATACATACATACATACATACATACATACATACATACATACATACATACATACATACATACATACATACATACATACATACATACATACATACATACATACATACATACATACATACATACATACATACATACATACATACATACATACATACATACATACATACATACATACATACATACATACATACATACATACATACATACATACATACATACATACATACATACATACATACATACATACATACATACATACATACATACATACATACATACATACATACATACATACATACATACATACATACATACATACATACATACATACATACATACATACATACATACATACATACATACATACATACATACATACATACATACATACATACATACATACATACATACATACATACATACATACATACATACATACATACATACATACATACATACATACATACATACATACATACATACATACATACATACATACATACATACATACATACATACATACATACATACATACATACATACATACATACATACATACATACATACATACATACATACATACATACATACATACATACATACATACATACATACATACATACATACATACATACATACATACATACATACATACATACATACATACATACATACATACATACATACATACATACATACATACATACATACATACATACATACATACATACATACATACATACATACATACATACATACATACATACATACATACATACATACATACATACATACATACATACATACATACATACATACATACATACATACATACATACATACATACATACATACATACATACATACATACATACATACATACATACATACATACATACATACATACATACATACATACATACATACATACATACATACATACTATGTATTAGTATATTTATTAAGCATGTACTATAATGGCATGTAGTATTACGTTTTTTGTAATGGAACATGCCGAAAATAAAGAATGTTTAAATTAAAAAAAAAAAAAAAAAAAAAATACATACATACATACATACATACATACATACATACATACATACATACATACATACATACATACATACATACATACATACATACATACATACATACATACATACATACATCCATACATACATACATACATACATACATACATACATACATACATACATACATACATACATACATACATACATACATACATACATACATACATACATACATACATACATACATACATACATACATACATACATACATACATACATACATACATACATACATACATACATACATACATACATACATACATACATACATACATACATACATACATACATACATACATATACATAGTTGGCGACGACGCAAATATTGATTACTAGAATTTTGTGCTCATCAACTTGTCTTATATTTAAGTGTATTCACCGTTAGTTTCGTAAAAGTTTTTGTCTCATTTGATTAGTTATTGTGTTGGAGTGTTGTGTTATTGTTCGTGAATACGGGGATTATTTCTGTGAATAAATATAAGCAATTTTAATAAGGACTTTCGCATGGTCAAGGACTTGATTCCTAAATGTTCTAGGAGGCCTTGGTGTGAATTTTAAAGAAACATCAACATTTTAATTTAATTCATTTGTACTCTAAGGAAAGGATCATTTTAAGTGAAAGCTCGGAAGAGAAATACATCTTTTGTGCCTGAATTGTTCTCAAGATGACCAATGAAATAAAAGATGATTTGGATATTGCTCTCCAAACATTAGTGAGCATAACTGAGATAAGCAAAAATCTAAAGAAAGAACTCAAGAGCCGTATCCTTGAATCTGTAAGTACAATAAGAAATGTTTGCATAAAATTTGAAAGCGATATAGCATTGAAGAATTCAAAAATTAGTGAATTAGAAAGTAAAATAGCGAAACAGAACGCTGAATTACAACGCGATGCTATGGTTAGGGCAAAATCGTCAGGCAGATAGTTATTGCCATGTTCGGAGGGCGGTGGGATCCAACGCCATATGAAATCTTCTAATCAAACACGGAATCTCTATTCCGAAATAGTTACAAATGCAGGGAAAAGAGAAAAGCGATATAAAATGTTCATTAAACCAAAAAGTGACCAATCTAGTGAGGATGTTAAGAAAATAATAAAGACAAATATTGATCCAAGAAATGTAAAGGTTGGGGTCTGCGCTTTAAAATCTTTAAATGATGGAAGAGTAATGATACAAACCAATAGTGAAGAGGAAGTACAAAGATTAACAACAGCCATTAATGAAAAATGTAGCGAACTGTTGGAGGCAAAAATCCCCAAATTATGGGATCCTAGCCTAGTAATTTATAACATCCCAGAAGAGATTACTATAGATAATGCGGAAGAAATTATTATTGCACAGAACCCCTGTTTTAACCTCAATACAGGAGATCTAAAACCAAAGTTTATAATAACAAATAGGAAAAACTCACGTCACTTGGTTGTATCGGTGAGCGCTCAAATAAGAAAGCAACTGGTGCACAACAAGCTGAAGATAGGATGGCTCATTTGCAACACAGAGGATTATATCAAAGTTAATCGCTGCTACAAATGTTGCCGTTATTTCCATAAAGCAGGCAATTGTAAAGGACAGGAGACCTGTGCCCGTTGTGCAGGGAAGCATAACACAAGGGACTGCAAGGCAGCAGATAATGAACTGAGATGTGTGAACTGCATTAATCATAATAAATTTAATAAATATGCAAAACATAATGAGAATCACTCAGCGTTAGATAGGAACTGTCCATGCCTACAGGTTGCCACGGAGAGATATAAAGAAAATATCAATTACTAAAATGGCTAACACAAGGAAAAATACATATAACAAGAAAGCGTACAATAACACCGTCTCACTGAACTGCGTGCAGATTAACCTAAAACACAGTAAAGCAGCGACTTACAACCTGGAAGATTTCATTGAAAAGAATAAAATAGACATAGCCTTTGTACAAGAACCCTACACAATAAACAATCAAGTTAAAGGGATTCCTCATAAATATAAAATTTTCAGCTGTGGAAACGGCACAAAGAGAGCTGTCATTGTGGTCACCAATAAAGAGATTGACGCTATTTTAATAAAGCAGCACTCAGACGGAGATAACGTAGTACTAGAAATCACCCGAGGCAATCTAACCTTAACAGCCGCTAGCAGCTATCTAGATATCAATGATGACATTAATAAAAATATATTACAATTAGAAGCAATCACAGAATTCGCTAAAGGAAAGTTTTTATTAATGGCCATGGATAGTAATGCAAGGTCCAAGACTTGGCACGACACAATAACAAATAAGAGAGGGGAAAGGCTCGAAGAATTTGTAATAAGCAACAACCTACATATCATCAATGACAATATAGAGATAACGACGTTTGAGTCATCCTTAGGATCCAGTAACATAGATTTAACAGTCACTAACAACAATATGTTGAAACTTATACATAACTGGATGTGCCTAGACGATGAAAACTGCTCCGACCATAGGATGATTACATTCCAGATAAAATACAGAAATGATCAAATCAACTACAACAATTTCATAGGGACTAGATATATAGTCCGGGAAGAAAATTACAACGAATTTAACAATAAGTTTCTAGAAGAACTTAAGCTTAAATTTGGAGTACAAATAACAAGTAATGACATGGAACAAGTGGATGATATTCTACAGGGAATTGTGTCTATGGAAACAGATATAGAGAAAATAATATATAAATTTGAAGGAGCCATAACTGCAGCATGTCACAAATCCTTTAGAACATGTAAGCCAAGAAAGAAAGCTGCTGAACACAAACCAGTTCCATGGTGGTCACAGGAGTTGACAATAATGAGGAAGAAGACTACTGCAACCAGAAGAAGGTACCAAAAAATAAAAAACAATGAAAATGAGAGAGAACGACGCAGGCAGCTATACACCCAAGAGAAAAGAAGATATGAATCGTCAATTAAAAGGGCGAAATATGAGTCGTGGAAAAACTATTGTAATGTTACAACGACATCGAACCCGTGGAATGCAGTTTACAGATTGTCATCTGGGAAGATGAAACAAAACATTACCTTGTCAACCTTAAGGAAACCCGATGGCACATATACCAGTGACTTGAAAGAGACTATGAGTGTCATGATGGATTTATTTGTGCCGATTGATGATGTGAAAGAGGACAATGATCACCACCGACAAATCAGGCACAAAATAAAGGAACAATTAGAAACCCGGGATGATACTCCATTTGCAACAGCAGAAGTAGCCTCTATTATAGATAATATGAACACCAAGAAAGCTCCAGGAGAGAACGGCATCACTGCAGAGATACTTCGATTAGTGTTCAGACTAGTTCCCAAACTGACCACAGCTATATATAACGGCTGTCTAAGAAGAACCTATTTCCCCAGTGCATGGAAACACGCTAAAATTATACCAATTATTAAAGCCGGCAAAGAGAACTCCGATGAGGTAAGCAAATATAGGCCAATAAGCTTATTAAATGTTCCAGCCAAAGTGTTAGAGAAACTACTAATACAACGGATAATGCACCACATACATAGTAACAACCTTATGAACAAAAACCAATTTGGTTTCACACCACAAACCAGTACAGTTGACGCTCTGATGTACCTCAAACAAATAATCCTAGACATCCTAAAGAAAGGTCAACAAGCTGCCCTTATCAGCTTAGATGTTAAGGGTGCGTTTGATGCTGCATGGTGGCCTAGCATCCTGGCTTCATTGAGAGAGTTCAGTTGCCCACAGAACCTCTATGATCTCTCCAAAAGCTATTTTAATGGAAGGAGTGCTACTTTTTCAGCTAATAGCATATCCATAAAGAGGACAATCACCAAAGGATGTCCACAAGGTTCCTGTAGCGGTCCGGGTTTCTGGAATATACATTATAACTCACTTCTGAATTTAGAATATAGTAAAAACACAAAGGTCATCGCCTTTGCAGACGATGTAATGTTGGTTATTAAAGGAAGTAGCAGCCTTGAAATAGAAAATTACGCTAACATCGAATTGCAGAAAATATCGAGATGGGCCAGAGACAACAAAATCGTCTTCAATGAGCAGAAGTCTACAGTGTTAGTAATTTCGAGAAGAAGACCATTGCCTGAGCGAGTACTCAAGATATACTTAAACAATAAGCAGTTACTACAGACAGAAAGCTTAAAATATTTGGGCATAATTATTGACCATAGACTCAACTTTACTCGGCATATAGAATACGTTAGCGAAAAAAGCATAAAACTAATTCATGCACTGGCCAAATCCGCAAAAATAAACTGGGGACTAAATAGTGATGTGATGAGAATTATATATAAAGGGGCTTTATTGCCCATTCTGACGTACGGGGCACCTGTATGGGCAGAAGCAATCAACAAAAGATATAATAAACTCAAGCTACAAAGAGTCCAAAGACTTATTAACATAAAAATAACTAAAGCATATCGCACTACGTCATCTGAAGCACTATGCATTCTGTCAAAAAGCACTCCCATAGGGATACATATTCGGGAGATTGCGAGATTATATGAAAGCAAGAAACGGAACCAGGAAGGAATTACGATTGATACAGCAGAGCATTACGCAATGTGGCCTCATCCAGCAGAAATAATCAAGATCAAAGAGAAACCCAATGATCAAACCCATTTAGTAGACATTTTCACTGATGGAAGTAAGGAAGATTCGGCAGTTGGATCCGGAATTGCTATATTCATAGACAAAGTACTAGTCCACCAACTACAATATAAATTACACAGTAGATGTTCTAACAATCAAGCAGAGCAGTTCGCAATTCTCAAAGCCCTTGAACACCTTGAACATCTCCAACTACAGCATGTTCAAAAAACAGCTGCTTTACACACTGACAGCAGAATCACTCTTGATTCATTACGGAACTCTAACAACCATCTTCACCTTATTGAACAAATAAGAAAACAAATAAGGCAACTAGAAGCACACAGCTGGATTATCTACTTCACATGGGTCAAGGCTCACGTCGGAATTGAAGGGAACGAGCTGGCTGACCAACTGGCGAAACAGGCAGCGAACAACAAGGACCTACCAGTTAGTTTCGACAGGATACCCGTGAGTGACATCATGCGAAAGCTACATGAAGAAAGTGTGAATCAGTGGGAAAGTGAGTGGCGAAACACCAAAAATGGAGCAGTGACTAAATCTTATTTCCCCACAGTGGCAGATAGATTACGCCTTAAATTTCCACTTACTGGTAAAGTCACAACCTTCCTAACCGGACATGGCAGACTTAATTCTTACTTTTACAGATTTAAGATAAAGGACTCTCCAATGTGCTCCTGTGGAACAGCAGAACAGACCGTAGTACACGTTTTATTTGAATGTCCAAAACTTGACAGAGAAAGAATCAAATTCAAGAAAGCTATGTTAAACAAATATGGAAAATGGACATTCCAACAACATAAATTAGTAACGGAATACACAACCGAATTTATTGAATACCTAAACACAATAGAACTGGATAAACTCTAGAGTGCAACTAACGATATCCCATAAGTAAAACTATGTATTAGTATATTTATTAAGCATGTACTATAATGGCATGTAGTATTACGTTTTTTGTAATGGAACATGCCGAAAATAAAGAATGTTTATATTAAAAAAAAAATACATACATACATACATACATACATACATACATACATACATACACACACACACACACACACACGCACACGCACGCGCACGCGCACGCGCACGCGCACGCGCACGCGCACGCGCACGCGCACGCGCACGCGCACGCGCACGCACACGCACACGCACACGCACACGCACACGCACACGCACACGCACACGCACACGCACACGCACACGCACACGCACACGCACACGCACACGCACACGCACACGCACACGCACACGCACACGCACACGCACACGCACACGCACACGCACACGCACACGCACACGCACACGCACACGCACACGCACACGCACACGCACACGCACACGCACACGCACACGCACACGCACACGCACACGCACACGCACACGCACACGCACACGCACACGCACACGCACACGCACACGCACACGCACACGCACACGCACACGCACACGCACACGCACACGCACACGCACACGCACACGCACACGCACACGCACACGCACACGCACACGCACACGCACACGCACACGCACACGCACACGCACACGCACACGCACACGCACACGCACACGCACACGCACACGCACACGCACACGCACACGCACACGCACACGCACACGCACACGCACACGCACACGCACACGCACACGCACACGCACACGCACACGCACACGCACACGCACACGCACACGCACACGCACACGCACACGCACACGCACACGCACACGCACACGCACACGCACACGCACACGCACACGCACACGCACACGCACACGCACACGCACACGCACACGCACACGCACACGCACACGCACACGCACACGCACACGCACACGCACACGCACACGCACACGCACACGCACACGCACACGCACACGCACACGCACACGCACACGCACACGCACACGCACACGCACACGCACACGCACACGCACACGCACACGCACACGCACACGCACACGCACACGCACACGCACACGCACACGCACACGCACACGCACACGCACACGCACACGCACACGCACACGCACACGCACACGCACACGCACACGCACACGCACACGCACACGCACACGCACACGCACACGCACACGCACACGCACACGCACACGCACACGCACACGCACACGCACACGCACACGCACACGCACACGCACACGCACACGCACACGCACACGCACACGCACACGCACACGCACACGCACACGCACACGCACACGCACACGCACACGCACACGCACACGCACACGCACACGCACACGCACACGCACACGCACACGCACACGCACACGCACACGCACACGCACACGCACACGCACACGCACACGCACACGCACACGCACACGCACACGCACACGCACACGCACACGCACACACACACACACACACACACACACACACACACACACACACACACACACACACACACACACACACACACACACACACACACACACACACACACACACACACACACACACACACACACACACACACACACACACACACACACACACACACACACACACACACACACACACACACACACACACACACACACACACACACACACACACACACACACACACACACACACACACACACACACACACACACACACACACACACACACACACACACACACACACACACACACACACACACACACACACACACACATACATACATACAAGGGTACAACTTTCAAAACATCTAAAACATTGCTTTAATGTATTCCACTATATAGGTCAACACTAATTATTTATCCCAAGGCAAATAATTACCAGAGCATTTTTTGTTGTTTCAGGACATGCTACGGCCTGTCTGGGTTATATATAACCGCCGTAGCACTGTCTGTTACCGTGGAGGATGGTATCAAAGGTGTTCTTTATTTGAATGAATCAATCAAAATTGCACACATTCGCGCTTTTGTGGTCCTCAAGAGCGACCACGGGTTTCAGGCCCGAGCCCGTGAGAGCCCGACGTCGTGCATTGTCTACTCCGTGTCAGACTTCTTAGCTGCACATTACATTGAAGGACGAGGCCAAATTCTCTTGGCTTATTTCGTGTCGGCGGTGTAATGTCGCTGTGACGGGGGTGAGTCCAAATCTCAACTATGTAAAGAGGCTTGGGAACTTCTGGCGCGAGTGGAGGTGCGCGGAGTGGGGGTGGTATATGTCTTGGTGATTAAGTATGCAGCCTGGTTGCTTTCTATTCCGCACAGCTTGCGTTGGATGGATTCTAGTGTGTCTATGGAGTCCTGGGAGGTAGGTAGATTGACGCCGGAGTAACATTTTTGAAATGCCGGGCGGCGGATTTCATGGTGTGGTAGTTGGTCTGGAAAATAAAGCGCAACTATGTAGTCCCCGCATTCCATTCCTTCGTAAATCACTTCTAATGCAGGAGGACAGTCAATTAGTTTCAATCCAGTCAACTGGTACAATTACTGATTTCCTACAATTTAAATACTTTGTTTGGAGATCCAAGCTTACAGTGAAACTTGGTAAGTAATTCACACTTCTTAGTATAAATTGCTACTATAAACCCAAATTTCGAGCTATATTTTGGTATGGAGGTGTTGATACTTTCCTTGTAGGCATAGAATCCTTTTTAATGTGATGCTTTAGCATTTATAGAAGCAATTGAGAATCAACATACTATGTTGTGCTTAATTTATGCGTTATTGTTTCACACTGGTCAATACGCTAAGATTTAAGCAGCTGGATAAGAAACTGATCAAACGAGATCTTAAGTTTTCCCTGCACTTTCATGCAAATGTACCTTCTCGGGCTAACAGTGAGCTGAAAGAATTGAAACAAACAACTGTCGGAGTTTACCACTGTCTCTGTCTTCAGGGAGTTCAACAGGATATACTTGCAATGAACCTCATGAATTGGTTTCATAATATGATCATAGTATGATTGGATAAAAACAGGAAATTACAAGTCCTCGATGAGTATCGCCTTTAAGATAGCCCTTCTGGAATAACGCAGATTGTCTTGGAGGTTCATTGGGATACAGGAATGAGTTGAAAAAAATGTATTGTCCTTCGAGTAACTTCGTGTATTCGAGTCTGAGCCTTGACAGTAAATTTTCGACATATGGCTCAATCTTCCGACCTTAATCAAATCACAGTCAGTGTGAAAGAAGAATTATAAAGCATATGCAAGTTCTAACAGTTAAACTGGAAGTCCGGAAATTATATGTACTTGTAACGTTGTAAATCGCTTTAAGTTATACCTCAGAGAAACTGGTAATGCCTCGGTAGTTCACCTGAGTATATGAATCGGATAAGTTATGTCTTCATGACTGTCTTTAGAGAGTAGGTACGGGTGGGGGGAGCTATGGTTTGGATCTCGGCGTTGACAAATCATTAAAATCTAGCTCAGCTTTGCAACGGAATATAATATCTACTAATATAGCTACACCCTATCTAAGCGTTCAACCGTATCAGATGAGGGCGTTTTATCCCTTTTGTTAAATAATATGTAAGACGTAACGACTGAAAGTCTTATTGTAGTCAATTTCATATTGTGCTCTTGCTATTTGCAGATACTGCTGCACAGTCCTGCAGAGTTTCCCACGCTACAGGACAAGTACATCAGAATACCAATGGACAGAGAGATTGCCATTGGAGTGCACCCTCGAGTGATGCAAACCAGCGAGTCCTTACGTAGTTACTCACCGGAGACAAGGCGCTGCTTCTTCAGCAAAGAACGATTTCTGCGATTCTTCCAAATCTATACAGAGAGGAACTGTGCCTATGAGTGCGTTACTAACTACACGTTGAAACACTGTAAATGTGTAGCTCATTTCATGCCCCGTAAGTAACATTTCTTTCATTACCCTTCTGTCAAAACATGTAATTTTGTGCTGGTTAATTTCATATATCACCTCGAAAGCATCTATTCATTAAATCTATATTTCAACAAGTGTTAATAACAAAATTGTAATTCGAATCGCATGGTACTTTTCGCTATATAGAATTTTGTGGATTCCCAAAATGAATATCCTATTGTACAAAATAATCATTATTTGAGACTAATGCTTCCCCGGCTATTAGCAAAAAGGGTCCCTTGAATGATCCTGTAATCCACACCACGCACTACGTTAGTGTTAATCATGTCTCTCACAACGACTTCTTGATACTCAGAATTACAACTCAGTTTCAATAAGTAATTGAGTCTGGGTGCACTTAGAGAATGTGATGGAATCCACACATTCATATCCGATAAGTTCAAACATCATTATTCTGAATAGTGTTGTATCTACTAACGGGTTTATTGGCATTGAGTAATATTTAATGTTTGCTTTCAAATTTATTTCAAAAGCTCTAGGGAGGATAGATGAGCCAGGATTCATCAAGGAGGCGCTCTGGTACTTTTAAATGGTCCAAAAGGTTTGAATTATGAACTATAAAACTTACAGCTCCAACCATTTTAATCAAGAACAAATTTTCAATTGGCATTTATTAATTACTAAAGAAAATGCAAATTCTACGTTTTGTTTGGTTTCAACTTGAGTTCACAAGCTTTTGAAGGCTAGGCGAGCTGTATTGTTCACCTTATCTTTGGTATGACAGCCCAACTGCCACCTCACACTTCTATCAAAGGGCGACGACCAATCAGCCCATAAGGGGGGGGGGGGGGGGTTTGTGATCAATACCGTTATTCCCTCAGCCAGAATTTGGTTTTCATGAATTACAGACCACTACTCTCCGGAACTCCTCGAGTGCTTTAAGATGCTGAGTGGATACAAAGCGTATACATGGGTTGAAAATCCGCAATGCCTTGAACCCATGCGCGTTTTGTGGCTGAATGCTGGAACACTATGCTCCAGCCTACTATGCCATGGCACAGGATGTATTACTCACACATCACCTCTTAAAGCAGGAGCATGCAAGGATCGAGCTTTTCAACGATTAACACTAATTTGAAAAACATTCCCTCTGTTGTATTTAATCTGTAAGTATTGCCGCGGTTTCTTTTTTGATAGCAGAAATTATCTAGAAACTAGAACACGTGGTAATTATTTTAATATGGTGGATCTAATGCTAAGGCGGCGCCGTGGCCGAGCTGTTTGACCGTTTGCCTACCACCTACGCGACCCGGGTTCGATCCCAGGGACCCATAAGTGGAATTTGTGGTGGACGAAGCGGCGTCTGGGCGGGTTTCTCCGGGTACTCAGGTTTTCCCCGCCACTCACTCCACCAATTGCTCCATCTTCACCTTTGCAGTCATCGATTTCGCCTGCATTTCATATCATCCTCTTCCTCCCTATCATACCTGATGCTGGGCTGACCACCCACTTTCAGGTGCCACTCCGTCCGGTCCATAGATTCCTCCGCTCCCCAACCGGCGTTTGACCCTAGGTACTGGCTTGAAAGTCCTAGGGGTGCAAGGGGAGGATAATCAGGTAAAGAAGAAGATCTAAGGCTAAATATTGCATTATAAAAACATTATTTTTATGTTAATTTAAATTGAAATAACACCTTAATTACCAGGCTTAATGGATATTTGAATTTTTCACTGAAAGAATTACATGGCACTATGAAATAATAATAATAATAATAATAATAATAATAATAATAATAATAATAATAATAATAATAATAATAATAATAATAATAATAATAATAATAATAATAATAATAATAATAATAATAATAATAATAATAATAATAATAATAATAATAATAATAATAATAATAATAATAATAATAATAATAATAATAATAATAATAATAATAATAATAATAATAATAATAGCAGCAATAATAATAGCAGCAATAATAATAGTAGTCATAATAATAATAATAATAATAATAATAATAATAATAATAATAATAATAATAATAATAATAATAATAATAATAATAATAATAATAATAATAATAATAATAATAATAATAATAATAATAATAATAATAATAATAATAATAATAATAATAATAATAATAATAATAATAATAATAATAACAATAATTTCCATAGGGCGTCTTCCCCTTATTCAGAGGTTACCCTCATCGCCTGGCCGCTGCGTCCTCCAGCCGCAGCCAAGGCCACGGAGGAGTGCAGGTTGGGGCTGGCGGGGGTCAACACGCCGACTCCCCCGACCGTAAGGCGACTACTTTGACCTTTTAGGGACGCTACCTTTCTATCAGGATAGCTCCTCAATTGGCCCCCCCAGGGACCTAACGAGGCTGAGTGCACCCCGTACCAGACCTCCCAGCGGGGGAAAAATCCCATGCCGGTACCGGGGATCGAACCCGGGTCCTCCGCGCCACAGGCAGGCGCGCTACCTCTGCGCTACGGAGGCGGCAATAATAATAATAATAATAATAATAATAATAATAATAATAATAATAATAATAATGATGATGATGATGATGATGATGATGATGATGATGATGATGATGATGATGATGATGATGGTGGTGGCGGTGGCGGTGGCGGCGGCGGAGGCGGCGGCGGTGGCGGTGACGGTGACGGTAACGGTGACGATGACGATGATCATAATAACAATAATAATAATAATAATAATAAGAATAAGAATAATAATAATAATAATAATAATAATAATAATAATAATAATAATAATAATAATAATAATAATAATAATAATAATAATAATAATAATAATAATAATAATAATAATAATAATAATAATAATAATAATAATAATAATAATAATAATAATAATAATAATAATAATAATAATAATAACAGTAACAACAACAATAACAATTATAATTATAATGATGATAAATGATATTTATTGTCATACAAGTTTAGCTTTGCACTCTGGATTTTGTTTCTTTTTTAAAATCTTTTTTTGGAAAGGAGAAACAGAGAGAGAGAGAGGGAGGGGGAGAGAGGAGAGAGAGCGAGTTGAAAGTCAAAAGAGTGGTTTATCTTGCTAGGAAGGGAAGATGGGAGGAGTGTTGGTTCCACGAGAGATAAATGGGAGAAGTAGTGCGGATTTAGTGAGGTTCCACTGGGCACCCTCGTTAGTACGGGATTTCAGCCGACAGGTTGCTGGCATCAAGGTAAGGGATTTCTGGGGCCGTGGGATTATTGTTTTTAGAATTGTCACCCCTGAAAAGCTCTAAATCCTTATTTTGGATATTTTAGTACTATGTGTTCCAACAAATTTTCCAACGTGATTTAATGTGTGAAAAGAATACGCTTAAAAGATCTCACAAGATATAAATGTGTTAAAATATTTTAATAAAATTCATCGTATTCTCTATGTCATTACATTTTATTTAGTTTCACCTTCATTTGTGTGGATCATTAGTTTATCAGGCACTGTTGAAAATTCGATCTTGGCAACACTTTTGTAAATTTATAAAATTATATTACTCAGTTTTATATAAGGCTACATTGTTTTTTCAGGAGCAAAGGATACTCCCGTTTGCGGCCCAACGAAAGTGAAGTGTGTCATAGATTTAAGAGGTAAGATTTATCGCATGAGAACTGATAAGGTAGTATCTCATGTTGAACATACAGCATATATATATACATTATTCTTCTAATATTTGTGTTACTTCTGCTTTCTGTTCCTTTGCATAATTTATAGAGGGGTCTAGTTTCAAAATGAGTATTTTCCATTTCAGATAGTTTTGAGAAAAACATTGTATTTGGTGCAAATTCAGATACAGATGTGTACTTCACCATTGTTGTGTTCCTTATGAGCATACTTTTCAATTGAAATGCAGTTTTGAATTCTTATATTTATATAAACCATGAATGTATTAATTTAAAATAAAATATGGAAACATCTCACTTTGATATTGTGGCGGGGATTTATTATAAGAATGTTGGTTAACACATATTAGCGTGAATATAGCAGCAAATGGAGCATTGTTTTTGCTAAAAGGTGGAAAGTTTGTTAGAGCAGACGCCACTCTTTTCTGCAGGGGATGTGGTCGTAGAATGGAATGCATAAACCAACGTACTTTTATTACAAACACATTTATTAGTTATTTACACTTCTTGTTACAGTTTCAGCTAGTTAATAACTGTTAAAATTGGATAGCGTCCATGCTGTTTAAAAGTTTTGGTGTAATTCACATATTCACACGCCATCAACAATTATACGTCCTTACACTTTGAAGTCACAGACGCTAATGAAAGTAGTTTCTGAGCGTGGGTATGACGCAACACCGCCATTCTTATGTATTCATCCGCGCAACAGTTCTCATTGGTCGAACTCAAACAATTGAGAAGACATTGACTATTTTGAGTATTATCAAAAGAAATAAGTCCCTGATACACCCAAATTAAAAGAATTAGAAATTTACACACTCTCACAAAAATATTTACATGGACAATCTTCTATTAGTCAATATTCTGTCTCATATGCCCCTTGTTTTGTTTTTCAAATTGTCACCTTATTTACAATCTTGAAACACAATACAACACTTCTCCCTACTTTTATGATTCAATCACTTTGTACAGTATATTTTTTTTTACAGTCTTCTTCACTGTTTGTCTTTGTCCTTTGTTTTGACATAATACAACATGTCTTTATAAGTTTCACATATTCGGTTACTACACAATGCATTCGGTTATTATACAATACATATCCAGTTATTGCACAACATATTTAGTTATTACACAATATGTCCAATTATTATGCAATACATATTCAGTCCTTGTACAATATACCCAGTTATCATATCACATATGTTGTTATTATACAATACACCTTCAGTCATTATACAATACATATTCAGTTATTGTACAACACATTTGATTACTACACATCATGTCCAATTATTACACAATACATATTCAGTTATTGTACAATATATCCTGCTATCACATTACATATGTTCTGTTATTATGCAATACATATTTAGTTATTACACAATACACATTCAGTTTTGGCATAAAGCATTTAGTTATTACTCAACATATTCAGTTATTGTACAATATATCCAGTTATCATACAATACATATTCAGTTATTATACAACACATACTCAGTTATTGTACATTTGACATTGACACAAATACAATTTAAGTGTTTCATGTGGTTTTTGACTTGTATTCATTGCTATGAGGAGAGAAAAACAGGATACAAATTTTGAGCTAATGATTATGATCATGTTTATGGCAATATTTTATTCAGTTCTTTGCCTTCTTTGTCTTATAAGCTTATGTATAGGCAGGTTATTGAGTCGGTTCTTAAACTCTGATGTTGCTAATAGTACTAATTTTCTTGATTGGGTTATTATTCATTGTTGTTTGGTTCAACATTCCTTCGAGCTTAGCATTGGCTATATTCATCTCAATTCGTGGGCATTGTTTTTCTGGTTATGGTTTTCCTCATTTCACTAATTGTCATTTCTTTGTCTCTTATTTCTATAAGAGAAAACTTCTATACTTACAATTATTCTGTAATTGTATTATTTTTCTTCTCAATTTACCCTCGACATCTTTGTGTCGAAATATTATATCTTTTTCATCATAATTAATTCATTTTTATTTTTGTCCCTGACATCCTTATGTCAAAAACATACTATCTTCCGTCGCTATGATTCATTTATTTAATGACAATCAGTGTTCTCATCTGTCTTTGTTGACAATGCTCTTCGTGGTCGATATAGCCAATGACTATGTTGATTTTCTTCCCTGTTGTAATCCTATTCTGAACATAATTTCCTATAAGTAACCCATCAAAAATTGTTATCTTCTTTCATCTCTACTACTCCTGCCTTACACATTTGTTGACAAAGGCTATTTGGTCCTTTCTTTGTATGGCTTCAATTTGTTTTTATGGTATCTTCCTACCAACTTGCCATTTGTATTCTGTAGCTCATATGTGTGGTCACCCAGCTGTTTTGTTATGACCAGTGGTTCCATCTCTCTCTTCGTGTAGCCATCATGGTGTCGATGTCAATTGTAAGTTGCTGAGATTTTGTTGTTTGTCATCCACTCGGTTGGGACGAACTTAGTTGTTGTAATTTCCCTGAGTGTTGGTGGTGGTTGTCGTTTCAGTATTTTGTGTAGTATCTGCCCTATTTGGCACATCTTCTTCTACTTCCTGCTGTCTTGTGTTGTTAGTGTACCGTTGGTCTCTGCCCCTTTGGCGTGAACCTCTGTCGAATGACGGTCTGTGGTTGTTCAAGTGTTCCCTACTGGATCGCATGTGATTCACTTGATGGGTATGGTCTTCTGGTCTTCCACGATCATATGTATATGTTTGGTGTCTCGATTCACCCCTCGGTATTGTGTCGTGGTACCGCTGTCTTGTGTTCTCCATCCTCTCGCCATGATTATGTGGTTGTGGGAAATGGTGTGCCCCTCTCCCCCTTTCATGGGTACTCCTAGTATTTCTATGTTCTCCCTCACTCTGGTTGTTCGTAGTCGTGTTTCGGTTTAGGATGGGTGGGTTTGGGTGACCGTTCCTATGTCTATGCTCATTAGGCCGACCATTTTGTGTTTCGAAGGCTGTCAGCAGTTCTATCATATCTGCAAAATCTACTGGCCTCGCAACAATTAATCCTGTTCTCACTGTGTCTGGGAAATGTCTTGTTATACTGGCAATTAGTTCTGCCTCCGACAAGTTGGGGTCTAATAGCTTTCCTTTGTTGGCTACTTTCATAAAATAGTCGACTAATGACAACCCTTTGGCTGGATCGTATCTACCTGTCGCTAGCTCTACCCTAGTTTGGTTTTGTTTAGCTGGGCCCCAATACCTTGATAGGAATAAATTTCTGAATGAGTTATACGACTCATGACCAGCTAGTGTTAACCTGAGCCATTCTAATGCCTTGTTTTTTAAGCTTTTCTTAACTATCATCATCCTAAGCTCGTTTGGTATCCTTTTCACTTTGAAGTATTCTTCCATCTCTTTAACAAAGAGTTTTGGATCGTCTCCCTTTTCCTCGTCAAATGTAGGTGGTGTGATTTCATGTAATATGCTGTTGGTGTAACATGTGTTATGTGTTGTGTCATTGTTTGGTTGTGAACCTCTTTCTCTGTATGGTGAGTCAACATTTTGTACATTACTCAAATAACTCTCATCTTGTACATTACTTACATCTAAATCATCTTGTCTTTGTAATGCCTTCACAACATCATTTACATTAGCCAAACTTTCTTTTCCTTTTTTCATTTCTTCACAAATTGATTTTAAATCATTCTTTATTTCTAAGTGGCTTTGTTTCATATCATTTATAGCATCCTGTTGTGAAAGCATCACATCATTCATTGTCTTAATTTTAGGAATTACAATTTGTTCTACAGTTTCATTAATAACATCTTTCTTTACTACCTCAATCTCTTTCCTCAATTCCTCAGTTATTTCTGCTTTTACATTTGTTATTTTACAGTCTACACTTGTATTACATTCTGTTATTTCATCCCTACATTTAGCAATTTCTTCTTCCAACACTATTTTATTCTCTTTCATCTCTGATTCTATCTTTCCCATCCTATCTCCTACCATTTCTATCCTAGCTTCTAAGGCTTCCTTTGTTTCATTTAAGTTTTTGTGAACTAATTTTAAATTAGTTTCCATTACTTTCATATTTTCTTTACACTCCTGTCTTCCTAATTCTATTTTCTGTTCTAGGTTCTGTCTACCTAATTCCATTTTCTGTTCTAAGTCTTTTCTCACTTCCTCCATTTTCTGACCTATCTCTTCCTTATTCTGTTCCAGTTTCTGACCTATACTCTGACTTAAACTTTGTTCTATATCCTGTTTCAATTCTACCTTGTTTTGTTCCAGTTTCTGTTCTAGTCTTTCAAACATCATCATCATTAACCTTTGATCTTTGCTTATTTCCGCCTGTTCCTCATTCTCTAATCCTATCTGATAACTAGGCCTATCTGCCCCTTCCCCCACTCCTGTTTCTATCTCTTTTCGCGACATTTTAATTCCTTTATCTAATTCACTTAATGTTGAAAGTCCTGCTACTTTTCCACTTCTAAGTAGCATTAATAAATGAAAATAAAATAAAGACAAATTTTGGATCCTACTTTTTTTTCTGCTGGTTCTTCGTCCGGTTATTTACGTCTCCTGGGTAGTTGGTTTCGCCAGATGATCTCCGGTGTTTTTCCCACGTTGATTCTCCGTGTATCGATGTTTTGTTGATATCAGACGATGGTCTAATGGCGTCTTTTTCCTGTACGATGAGATAGCGTCCTTTTGATATTAGCACTTTATTCTCGTAATTTTGCATTCCATTCTAAATTCGCGCTCCACGTTGGGCAGGCCATTTGTGGCGGGGATTTATTAAAAGAATGTTGGTTAACACATATTAGCGTGAATATAGCAGCAAATGGAGCATTGTTTTTGCTAAAAGGTGGAAAGTTTGTTAGAGCAGACGCCACTCTTTTCTGCAGGGGATGTGGTCGTAGAATGGAATGCATAAACCAACGTACTTTTATTACAAACACATTTATTAGTTATTTACACTTCTTGTTACAGTTTCAGCTAGTTAATAACTGTTAAAATTGGATAGCGTCCATGCTGTTTAAAAGTTTTGGTGTAATTCACATATTCACACGCCATCAACAATTATACGTCCTTACACTTTGAAGTCACAGACGCTAATGAAAGTAGTTTCTGAGCGTGGGTATGACGCAACACCGCCATTCTTATGTATTCATCCGCGCAACAGTTCTCATTGGTCGAACTCAAACAATTGAGAAGACATTGACTATTTTGAGTATTATCAAAAGAAATAAGTCCCTGATACACCCAAATTAAAAGAATTAGAAATTTACACACTCTCACAAAAATATTTACATGGACAATCTTCTATTAGTCAATATTCTGTCTCAATATTAAAAAAGAATAAAAGTAATGCTTTCCATGTGCAAGCCTTCTTCAAGGTGGTATTTAAGTTTAATATCTTTCAAGGATGCGACACAAAGGTTTTGAAGAAAATTTCTTCACCCTAAACTGCTCTGTACGTGGACAATTTTTGGAAAGTCTTTAATTTTCTCAAAAATGGCTCTAATGATTTTGATTAAAACGTCATGTTTAAGACCTTTTTGGCAAATTAAATATATATTTTGAATTTTGTACTATAGCCTATGTTGTCCTGTTTACTCTGGATGATTACATAACTGGTAAACTGTAAGAGATAGAGCAATTATTACTTTACAAAATATGTAGATATCGTTAAAACACACAAGTTATGTCTATATGCATTTTTTTTTCTGTGGAGTGAACCATTTCGGAGACATTCCTTTTTATTTTTGCGAGTTTTGCAGCACTCATGCTTTTCTCAAGTGGAAGGTCGTTATTAATTTTTTGTGTTTGTCCGTGCAAAGAGTATGGAATTTCACAGCTTTAAAAGATTTGACAATCGCTCAAACTCTACTGTGTTCCCATATTCCCCTTGCATCTATAAGAAGCTCAGCAGTAAGATAATTTATGCAAACGTTTATCTTCTCTAACATGAAGATGAATAGGAGTTTGTAAGAATAGTTAGTACAAGAGTAGAGAAAGTCATGCGAGTGCAATAATCAGATTTTTCACATTAGTCTTCCAGTCATACACCGGAAAATTTACTCCTATATTCAGCACCTTTCAAAATGAGAAAACTGCTGTATCCCTGTGAATTCATGATTGTAGGCATCTTCATTAGCTGTGAGATTACATATATTGTTAAAAACGCTGTCTGGTGGTAGAAAACTATGTTCTGTCACTGGGAATAGCATTTCAATATTCTGTACATCCATCTTCTTTCTTTGTCTTTTTCAGTCGTTTGGATGCCGGGATCTCTTTCTTCTACTTCAGGTGGAGAAGGAATGATGCATCCGTGCATATTGCTTGAAATTATCTCTTAAAATACTACACTAATAATAATAATCTACATGTGCAAAACTTTCGCGCGCGATGCAATAATACCGAGAATTCACGTTGTTCTTGTTTCTTACCTGATTGGCTGAACAGAAATACTGCGTTCTGAAAGCAATGGGAGGTTGGAAAGAGCGCACTTTGAAACTAACTCACTATTTCTACTTGTTTTTCTATGGGAAAGAGTTCAGTGTGCTATTCATTGTCCTGTCCTAATAAAACATAACCTCCCCAACATTCTATTAACACCAATCTCTCAATTTTGAGGAAAAGTGGAAAAGACTCAATTTGAAACTAGACCCCTGTAATACTTCTGCTTTGTGTTCCTCTGCATATAATTTGCAAGCATCATCATTTTATTTAGGTTTTTTATATGATTGTGCGGAACGGAAGGACAAATGCATTTAACTCTGCCACATAAATAATTAAATATGTGGATAAGAATCGGAGATAGAGGACTTACTACCCAGCTTCCCTCCCGTAATTTCTTTTCATTAATATCACATTACTTCGTTATTTTTATTCAAGTGAAAATGTATGTACAATAAGGAAAAATTGAAGCTATTAACAGTGAAGCAACAAGATTCTAAAGTAAGAACAAATTAGAAACTAAAAGCTTCACACGAGTTTGTTTATATGGCTTTGAGAATGAGCTGGACACAGCTTGAAACCCCAGGGTTAGCACCAAAACAATAAGATAGGTGAAGTTTTTAGTTTCTAATTTGTTCTTACTTTAGAATGTATGTACAATATTTACACTTGCTATTTTAATGCATGCCCTTTTTTGGGAAAACGGATTAAGTTCAGCAATAAGAGATCATGAATTAGAAATAATTTTACACACACAGCATCTTTATTTTTGGATAGAGGTGTTACACTTACAAATTGGTATCGCGAGGCAACAGAATAACAGGAAAAATAACATGCAGCATTTGCAAGATTTCTTTTATTTTGTTAATTTTTAAGGAATTAAACATTTCTGGGTAAGCTAAGCACATTGTAGAACATCATTTTATTAAACTGGTGCGGTATTAAATAATGTGGGTGCGTCGTTTAGTCTTTGAGCTTTCGAATCTTTGTTATCTCGGGTCGCGTTACAGGGTGAAGTGAATTGTGGACTAGGGGTTAAATTTTTGTGTAATTTTTTTATTTGCACCTTCTCGATCGCAGTAATTAAATTGTATCACATTAGCAAATCTTTTATTTCAGTGGATCGACTTCCTTAGCATCGCCAATATTTAATGTCTGAAAATTTAGTGATATTTGTTAAAGTTAGTTAATATTTCACTTATTTTCCTCAAATTAACGGTCTTTAAACACTTAGTCACTTTATTTTCACTATTTTATGACGCGCACATATAAAATCGCGTCCATAGCCTACCAATGCCATCGGTAAAGAGAGGGACTGATCTTGCCGCATCTTTTGAAGTATGCGCATGTATCCATCCGCATGTGCGCATTTAGTAGCACCATCCTATAACGTCATTTTCCACGTTCTTTTATAGTCCCGAAAATGCTAAGAAAGCGATTTTAATCTAACCTTTTAACATTTTTGGCATTAAATATTTAAAGTAACCTTTAATTTTTACACAAATCGAAATATGGTAGTTAAAAATTATAACGTTGATAAACAGGCTATATTCTCAACAGTTGAAGAATGATGTAGCACAAAGTCAATTACAAATTTGAAATAAGTCAAATACACAACATATTTCGCCTTCCCTTCAGGTTCGTAGGCCAGGCCTGGGGTGCCCTGGAGAGGGGAAGTGTGATCGCCTCAACGGTTCGGAAGGCGCTTGTCGATCCTACACACTTTAATATAACGTTAGTGCACTTTTTAATATCTGCCTGAGGTTAGCATGCATGGATTTGCGTGCTGAAATGGTGGGAGCGATTATATATTACACTATGCGTGGTCTCGTCAACAGAAGCCGTGTTATTGCTGGAGTGCTCTCTGATCCATGTGTTGCCAGGTCGTGATGGTGTCCCCGTTCGTTTGCAGAACTTAGTAAAGTAAAGAGGACAAGTTACTGTTACCCAGGAATTTTGTAATTATATACTCGGCGTCTGGCTTAGATACATTTCTGTCAAATAGCGATAGAGGTCTGCTATATATTCAATTGTCGTTTCGTACTTGCCAGCTGCAGATTTAATTTATGTGTTGTGGTGTGCAAGAAGTTTGCTATACATGTCAAAGGCTAGTTTTTTAATGAATTCTTCTGTCGTGTGCACATGAAGGTTGTCATGCAGGGCAAATTTGTATCAGCTGATGATATGACGAATACTACCGTAAGGGGCAAAGCGATAGTAGCTCTCCTTCACCCCTTTCCTTTCAGTATACGTTCAAACGCAAACAGTGGTGCACCCCTCATCGATACGGTACGGTTCCTTCGAAACAACGAAAACGCAAGAGAACCTTTTGATTCTAAGAGTTTCGGCCCAGATTTATTTCCCTCCACAGATGAGACACGTTTTGTAACGTTGATCTTGGATAGGAAGCTTAGTTAGTCATCGCATATGTCACAGCTAAGAGCCCCATGATACCATTCGCTGAATATCTTGCGGGTACTAAATGGCAAATCGTGGGCAGCGCATCGGACAATTTTGGTGCGAATGTATCGCGCAATGGCCCAATCCAAGCTATGCTATGGGTGTATCGAATATTCCTCAGCACGACCATCTGTGCTAAGAAGACAGACGCGGTCCATAAATGCCTAAAATGTTTCTCAAGGGTGAGAGGCTCTAACCCTCCTTGGTTACCGGACACGTCACATGTAGATCTTGGGATGACCGCACACCGGAAGTCCACGATGCCTATCCCTAATATCTGCACTTGTTTTCCAGAATTTTTGTCAGGCTACACTGACCGACATTTGATTTACACCGATGGATCACAGATTGGATGTGCTATGTTTATGGAAGCTAACCATATGCATTCGGTTTTCATAACAGCACTCCATTTATCCTGCAGAGCTTGTATGCAATATACCGAACCGTTTTATATGTACTACGACTACGAGCTGCTGGCAGGCTGAGGTTCAGCCCGATGGGTTTTTGCTGCGTATCTACCCCCAATAGAGTTTAACCGCAGATAGGACTTTTTTAGTTTGGGATAGGTATCTAAGGGTGGCTTTGTTTGGTTTTAGGTTAGTGTTATTTTGAAGGAAGCTATTTGGTCCCTTGACAAGTGACTCACAGAAGGCAGCAATGTCTGCATTCTGACGGAAGAAAAAGTTTTAAAATGAAGTTTTAAGATTTATAATTTAGAATCTTGTTAAGGGTTTGAATTTGGAGCCTAACAACTCTTTGTTGGGACTATAGTTGGAGTTTAGCTTTTGCTGCTGTTGGATTAACTCTTTGGTTATGGGATATGCCCGCAAGCCATGCGGGGGACCCTGAACGACTTAAAGCGGCGTATTCTGGGGTCATAGTCCCCAAGAGACCTAACCAGGGCGCTTTCATGAGTTGGTAACTTGAGCTGTACTACTATCCAGGATGCCCTTCATGCTTTATCGCTTCTGTCATTAACGTGGCGTGTGCATGGACTCCTAGTCACGTAGGTTTGCTGGGGAATGAAATGGCGGATTTGGCAGCAAAGGCGGCAACCACAGAACCAGTATTACCATCTCTCGTATTACCTCGGAAGACTTTAGGCTTGAAGTGCGGAGAGTGGTGCTGGCACGAAGAAGTCAGCTCTCCGCGGTAATAAGCTTAGAGAAGTGCAAGGACTTCCGATAAACTGGGTAACTTCCTCTCGTATATCTCGTCGCGAGGAGGTTAAGTTGGCATGGTTGCGCATTGGCCACTGCAATTTTCTGCATGGTTACCTTTTTAAACGTGATCCTGCTCCTCTTTGTCCGCTGTGCGACAACCTTTTATTAGTCCGCCACGTGCTGATAGTGTTTCTCCCTGTTGCAGCTTCGAAACTCTCTGCAACTGCCTGTCAGCCTTGCAAGGTGCTAGCGGACGATAAGCAAGCGGTCGAAGGGGTTTTTAAGTTTTTAGCGGAGATTAACATGAGCTTGAAAGTTTGAAACTTTTAGATGTCTAATTTTTATACTCTTTTGACATCTTTGTCACTTTGTTTTAATACTAGCTTTTGCCTCTCTGTTTTGTATATTTGTGTATATTTAGTTTACATTTTTACTAGTACTTTTACTTTTTATTGAAGTTTATATCTGGCTTTTGCCATGAATTGTTTTTAAGGGCACTGACGACCGTGTAGTTGAGCGCCCTTAAACCTACACCTTAGACCTGAGACTCCCAGTTACCCCTTCAGCTTTGGCACTGGTAGAAACCCTTTCAGTCTGTATTATATTAAGCATGTGTAAATTTAAACGTGTGTTTGAGAAGTTCCTTTACACCGCCACTGCTGTTTTCAAATCCCCTCCTTAGAACCGTGCGTCATGTGCATGGCGGGTTGCGTTTCGTGACGTCACCATTCGTGCAATTGCTATAACCATTTTGCCGACTCCTACTTTATATGGATTTCTTTCTCGAACATTTTGATTTTTTAAAATTGGCTCTATGTTGATTAAAATACCATATGTTTAAGTCATTTTATTACATATATTTTATATATTATATATTTATATATTTTATATATACACACACATACGCGCGCGCGCACACACACACACACACACACACACACACACACACACACCTGGAATTTTTTGGGAATAGCCCCTGAGATTCTGTTCAATATTTTTGACTTTTGTATAACTGGTAAACCGGAAGGGAGATATTAAATCCTTCACCGCTTATGAGGTCCTCATTAAAACACAAATTGTCATATGTTTCTAAAGTAAGAACAAATTAGAAACCAAAAACTTCACTTATCTTAGTAATGTTGCTAGTTCTTTTTGCACAAACTAAGATAAGTGAAGTTTTTAGTTTCTAATTTGTTCTTACTTTAGAATCTTGTTACCTCACTGTTAATAGCTTCAATTTTCCTTATTGTCATATGTTTGTTTTTGTGGATTTATCAATTCCCGAAATATCTGTTATTGCTTTCAAGTTTCAAACTTGTTATGCAAATCACTATTAACTCTTGTTTTCTGCTTTTTTTTTTTTTTTTTTTTTTTTTTTTTTTTTTTTTTTTTTTTTGCTCATGCAAAGAGAACAGAATTTCAGAGGCATTACTTAGCGACCAACTTAGAACAGATTTGATTATTGCTTTAATTTAATGTTCTTATTATACCTTCGAGGAAGTGTGTGTATGAGTAATTAAGGCTAGTCTCTATTAACAATAAGTGCATAGAAGAAAAGGCTTCTGTAAGACTAATTTGTGAAAGAGTTAGTAGAGAAAGTAATGTGAGAGCAGTGCGTAAGATCTTTTTATAGAATCGCTATGAAAATTATGGTGTTATATTCATGCCTTTTAGTATACTGATCTATTTTCTTTACTACTCACATGCTTTATTTTGAGCGTTGATAACGAAGACGGCAATAGAACTTTCCATGTCTTTCACGCAGCCGTACCTTTATATCATAAAGGACCGTGAATTGTAGTTCCCGCAATTTTTTTCAGGTTAGGCAATGGCTAAAGTAAAAAGGCTAAACACGTGGATCCTTCTTTTACTATTTAGAGGCGTTTGTGGTGTCGAAGCTGGGTCTGCTTCAGGCATTTGTTACTTAAAAAAATCACTGAATTGGTGGAAGGCCAAAGTTAACCGGTGAGATACCGCAAGACAACAACAACAAATATAACGCGATACAGTGAAATGCACAAGTAGTAACACTGGAGTATGGACAACGATGCTCAGTTGTTACTTTGCCAAGCACAGGCGGCCTTATTGACTTGGACCAGTCGTAGCACTAGATTCAAGGGTTAATATAAAGTGTGCAAGTAGTACTTTTTCCACCCAATTGTTTATGTATGTTTACTTTAAGCATGTTATGGTTTAACTCATATTAAAATGTCTTACCCTTTTATGTCTTAACCACTTTGGATCCATAATAAAAGCACAATTTCATAATTATGCGAAAAGCGCTTCAAAGTTCTGGTATGAAAGATTACGGCGAAAATGTGAAATCAATTTTTCACAAATTGTAATTTCAAAAATAATCCAGCTATATAATAGTATTTTTGATTACAGAACCATAAGCGTGAAAAGGCAAGAGTGTAGATCATGTACACGAAATGCTACTACAGTAGAACCCCGTTTATCCGAAATAACGGGGGCGAAGTCATTTTGGATAACGTAATTTTTAGGATAATTGATGAAAAATATTTTTCGTAAAATTGGGAGGGAACTAGAGCTCCTTAAGCATGTAAATTTTAAACATAACTTTAACTAGGCAAATAAATTATAATTGCACATTATGTATTTCTGCATCTAAGAGTGTAATCAGTTATTTTCTTGTCTTTTTTTTTTTTTTTTTTTATCGATTCGTTTAAGAGATGCTCTGTCGCGCTAGCGCTTCATGAACAAAAATTGCAACATGGGTGATATGTAGGGCTCGGAAGTTCATGCCCTAAAAAACACTGAAATATGCATGCAAATATGCTCTTAAAAACTTGAAAATATGTCAAGAAATATGCACTATTTAATTAAAACAATTAATGTCCCATGTCCCTTTGCAGCAGACAAGACGAGTTAGTATAAATAATAAATAATGAAACCGAAATTATAATGTCAATATATATAATTGATAATAGAAAGAAACAAAAGGAGATTCTAGTCGATAGTTAAGGGGAAGACGTAATAAAGCTGAATAAAGTCTCAAGAATGGAAGCCTAGGCAGATTTAAATGAGTGATAAGGTTACAATTGTTGTACGTACAAAGCTCTAACGATTCCGCGGGCTGTTTCCTATCTTACCATGACGTGCTCTAAAGTTGGCCAATGGAAATTGCTTCCTTCGTGTCGCCCACGCATAAACAAATGCAAAGCAACACACATTCGTCTTGAATCGAGCCGAGAGAACGCACGTGCAATTTGGGATTTGTACGTAAGCTAGCGCGTATACATAATTCGGCGGTTGCTAAAGGGTGACAAAGTTAAAGTGTTATAACGTTGTAGTTGAAGTTACAAAGTTACATTCTATTTAAATGTCGTCGGCAGTTCTCTACAAATCTGGAAATTTGCAAATAAAGTTAAATGTTGTTTAATTCTTCGTTTGGTTCCATTCCTACCACAACTCACGCATACCCTGCAGATTAGGACCTCTTGCTAGAGCCAGTCCGGGCACCAAACACGAGATCTTATAGGTCTTAAAGGCGACGTCTTCGACGGAGAGGAACATTTGGGTCAATAAAGTTACCTTATTCCTTAGACGTTGAAGCAGAAGTGGTCCCGCTGCTAGTATTAACTGCTAAATTGCAGCTCACAACCAACACTTTGCACAAATTTTCAACTGTAAAACATCGTCTGTTGTCTCGCAAAACACTTTGGTAACGTGAAAAACTTCTCTCGGCGTCACAAGGTATATTTAAACGATGTTAACTGCTTCACAGAGAGAGTCAAGTCTCTTGGTGTGACAGATGGTTTTCTTTCCAGGATGTCTCGAATATCGCACATCTGCTTCTAACCAGAATTTTTTGAAATTACATAATTCACTTTCTCTTTCACTTTTTGTCCTATACTACTAGGAACCGAACTTAGGTCACATTGTTTTTTGAAAGACAGTAAGTGATTCATGAAAAGGAGATCCTACAGCTTCCAATACCGTTATGGCTGTTGGTAAGAAAGAAAAATGGTCGGATATGAAACTAAGATCCTCTTTTAACCCAGTGCCTGACATAATATTTTGCACAGTTTCTATTGATGAAGCATCTTTCGAGTCCAATGAATTAACATCTTCGATAATTTCTATGTGCTCCACATAATATAAAACTGCATCGACCCATGTTCCCCATCGAGTTAACACTGGTGTAGGAGGAAGTCGGATATTAGGTGCTGTTGATCTAAACAACTTAACTCTTTTAGGAGATTTAATAAAAATTCTCTTTGTACTGGACACAAATCTGTCTACCAACAGGAAAGAATAACGTACCTATTGTCTCAGAAATGCAATGAAGAGTGTGTGCCAAACAAGTTATATGAATTTAGTTAGGAAAAATACCTTTCGGAGTTTGTCTTGATTTTACCATATAAGGACCTGTATCAGTAACAAATAAACGTAACCGGTCGTATTTGATTCCACGTGGCCATAGTAACTTCAGAGTCCATCACAAACTGGGTCACAGTTACATTCTCAATGGTCGACAATTCGCACACATTAAGAAGATAAGGATAGTCTTTTGTTCATTATTTAAAGCACCCACAATTATATTAGCAATAGAATGACGCTCAGAATCAGGGGTTTCATCAACAGACAACCACACAAACTGAACCACTAATTCATTTTGTATATATGACAATACGTTATTGTAACAATGTCCTACGTAAGTCTTACGCAGTGTACTTTCTTCAGGCACATGTTGTCAAGTGTGCTTGGCAAGAAAGTTTTTAAATGTCAGATTATTAATTTTGAATAAGGGAATATCAGCAGCTAAAAATGCTTGGCACAAGTCAGGAAAATTCAGTAACCCTACTTCCTAAACACTCTACTAGCTTAAGAGGTAGAACTGGAACTTAAAAATTCAATGCCACAACTGGGATTTGAACCACAGACCTTCCGCTTGTGTGTTTAAAAACACCAACAGTAAGTTTGTTGGCATAAATAAATAATAATTACTCTACTAGCTGTTTTTGAATAGGTTCTTTGTTCGCGAGTTTTCTGATTAAATTCTCCATATTTTTGCTGTGTTTATGTGCTGAACTATTTGAAATCTTTTCTCACTCCCTACATTTTTCTCACATGCTCCACAAAACAGTACCCCATTATCTGTAGATATTAGATCACCTGAAAAC
Organism: Tenodera sinensis; assembly: GCA_030765045.1. Taxonomy (NCBI): domain Eukaryota; kingdom Metazoa; phylum Arthropoda; class Insecta; order Mantodea; family Mantidae; genus Tenodera; species Tenodera sinensis. The sequence goes on along the minus strand of CM060963.1, from coordinate 96,789,116 downwards.
TCTTTCTGTAAATTAATTACGTAATCTAGTACTCGAAGTTGGTTTTATTTTCGGCATTTGAAAACTTTTTAACATTTTACACGCCTAATTTAATTTGGTGGGAACCAGTTCACAACACTGTTACATTTGAAGACCACGACACAACTACTGGTGGGCAGGCAAGCGTTGCTGCGAGTATAATCATGCTGATCAGAACGTTGACCTGCACTTTATCTTTGTTAATATAAACTTCTGAGACAACGCAACAATTATACGCACATACATACAATGAAAGGATGTAAGCAGGGGATTCACTGCATGACAACATAACTCAGCTTTAGTTCTCGCCACCTCGCGAGTTACATCATCATGTGCAATACTACCAATATGAAAAATATTATACAGATGGAAAAGATAATAAGAAACCATAACAATAATTAAAATATGCAATCTAGGGGCTATAATATTGAAATCTTCGTGAGTTGCATCATCATGTACAAAACTACAAATAGGAAAAATATCATACAGATGGAAAAAAATAATTTAAAAAACATAAAAATCATTAAAATATGCAATACAGGGGCTATAATCTTGAAATATTATGCATTTATCAAAATCAAGAAAATATGCAGTTATATGCACTATAAAATCATGTCCAAATAACTGAAAATTCCATAATTCGTGCACATAATGTAAAAGCATACATTTTTAACTTCTATGAAAAAACATGCAAATGCATGAATGTATGTGCATGAATTCCCGGCTTCTGCCTGCCGTGTGTTTTGCCGCTAGCAACAATATACAGTTTGTTTTTGTTTAATAATTGCAGAGTGAAGGAGGGTGACTTACGGACGAATTACTGCCAAAACTAAAATGAATGAAGAAATTAAAAATTGCCTGACTGTAGCATGGTGTTCCCGAGTAGGTAGGAGGGGGGCTAACAGGACTGACCGCGCAGGCACAAAACAATGTTTGAGGGACGAAGGTAGAGTTGTAGCATTCTTTTGAGGACACTGGCACTTAAATTTGAACACTTGTGAAAGGGGTCAGACAAACTATTGCAGGGATGAACAAAATATTGTTGTTGTTGTTGTTAGCTAATGCTGGATTTCTGACAATGAAGTCATTAATCCTCTTGCTCTCCAATATTTTTCACTGATGGATGGGGCACTAGAAGTGGCCGGGCATATTTGAAGGTGGTCTTGGTCCATTTCCTCTTGCAGATCACATAGAGGACAGAGTGGTGAAGAATATATCCCAATTCTGTTTAAATGTTTTGCCAGACAATCATGTCCTGTAATCAACCTGAAGGTTGCAACTGCTGTTTTTCGAGGATACTCAGGAATCACTGTTTGAATGTTTGGTAGTTCCCATCTTTTATTCTTTGATTTTTCATAGTAATATTTTGCAATAATTTTTTTGAATTCAGAGTTGACTAATCTTTTAGCTGCATAAAATGGTAAATTAACTATAGATTTTTGTACACCGCTGGTACCCTTTTTTGCAAGAAAATCAGCTTTCTCATTACCACTCAGTCCACAGTGAGCCGGTATCCATTGGAAGACTAGGTGTTTTTGAAGTGCTGTTAGATGGCTAAGCATCTTCCAACATTCTATAATAGTTTGGTTTTTTGGTGACAACTTGGAAGTAATTGCTATAATTGCTGCCCTGGAATCTGAGAGAATAACTGCTTGCTGAAAATGTGAAATTCTGTACAAAAGATTTTGTAGGACCATTCGAATTGCTTCAATTTCTCCATCAAAGTTAGTAGTTCCATAACTTAAAGATTTGTAATAGGAAAAGAGGTGACACGTGACTCCAGCACCTGCTCCATCTTTGTTTGATATAAATGATCCATCAGTATAAATATGGAGCCACTCATGTTCTGGGAATCTAGTATGGATTGTCTGTAATGCCAATAATTTTAGAACACTAGTTGGAGTATCACTTTTTTTAACTACTTCTGTCAGGTGTAAATAATATGTGATGTCTAATGTATGTGTTGGATTGACTTTAGATATGAAGTTTTCCTTTGAATTAGGAAGGTGTACATCCTTCTTGATGTCTTGAATTTTGGAAAGAAAGCTCTCCTGAGTCTTTAGTGTATGTGTAAAATTTCTCTTGTGCCATGTATTGAATGGGAGTCTGATCAACTTTTCGTGTTGAATAAGAGTCGCTTTTTCTATTTCATATTCAATGGGATATTGGTTGGTTAGTATTTCCATAGCTGCTATTGGCGTGGTTTTGATAGCACCTGTAATTAATCTCAGACTTTGGTTTTGAAAGATTTGAATTTTTTTTGTGTTTGCTGTTACAAGAACTTCGCTGCAGTAAGTAAACAATGGTTATATATATATATTATATGTTGTGTTAAGCGTTGCTCTGGAACATACCCACTTCATTCCTGTTAGACGTTTTAACAGTGAAAGGCGCCTCTCTGCTCTTTGTATTACATTTTCGAACAAAATATTGACATTTTTTCCTTCTGTAGTTATTAATTTCTTTAAGATTGAATAATTTTTTTGTTTCGGTTAGACGGGGCTCGGTTAAGTGGGGTTTTACTGTAATATATGCAGTTGAATTTTCTTTAAATTTTAAACCAAACCACAGCCTTTTGCAGGGAAGTTTATCAGATAGGAATGTGCAATTGAACCAGAGCATTACTGAATCTAAATCACACAATACGTTACATAATCACAAGAACACAAAATACTGTTCTAACCAATCAACATTAATAAGGTACTTAAAAAAGAAACAGGAAAGTGAGAATACTAATCTTATGCAAAAAAGAAAACTATTTTTATCAATGTCATCTATTCTCCCAGTAACTACTTGTAGGTATTTAAAATGCTCTATTTATGTATGAATAAGCGCAATGTATTTACATTTATTATATAAACCTGTCTCAACCTGTTTCTTCTTCTTGCAGAATCATTTGCATCGGATGGGGACGCACAAGCGAGTTGTAATTGCATGCCAGCCTGCAGGGAACTAAAATATGACCTAGAAACTTCCCAGGCCGAGATAAAATGGTCGGATTTTTTCAATGCGATAAATAAAACACCAAGTTCAGGGTAAGTTCAAGTGAAGTAGATATGTATAAAAGTATTCAAGTGAGGTATATCAGGGCGGGCTTCCATGTCTCAAAAATAGAATATGGTAATCAAACAATGGACGTAGGTAAGGTACAAGATTGAAAAGGAACCCTCGCACATCCAGACTGCAGAGGCTAATGAGTTTAATTTACAAAGACGTTAGACCTCACTTGGTGGACAAACCTTGTCGCAATGGCACCATACGCTGATTCGTTTCATATCTGTGAGGATTAATATGGCAACTCATAACAAATTTTCAGATTGTTAAATATCTCCCGAGGGAGTAGCATGAGTAAAATCACAAAGAAACCAATGTAAATATTGCGAAAAAGACGACAAAATCCTGTTATATTACTTTTCTATCACTTTATTGTCCTTTAAAATGTTACTACAAATACACAGTTTTGTTCTCGTGGTTAATACAATCCATAGTCTTTTCTGTTATCACAACTCACAACTGTTCTCGTAATCTCTGTCCTTTCAAGAGTCGTTCTTCACTTTCTGTCTCTTATGCCTACACTTAGCTACGGCGTTACAATCACTCGCGACGATCGACGTATCTTCCAGGACGACACACGCTGACACACTTACCGACATATTCCCGTAGCTCTACTCTCAAAATCATTCACCCTGGCTCTGCATTCCAGCATTCGAGAACAGGTCACATAGGTTCTCCTGTATGGTGTGCTTATCTGCACAGCACCTTGCCGCTTATTGCGACTTTATCTGTGCAGTATAGGAAGGGCTCATAGTTGTGCAAGCTCTTGTACCTATGGGCATGGGTTCTTCCTGCACACCTAAGTTTGGATGCAGGAAAGGGGCAAGAATAGGTGTTGGGTTGGGGTGTATATGGATTAGAAGATGATAGAGGCATTACCGCTTACCCAAGGACATCCTTAGGCAGGTGGTAACTTCTCCTTCTGCAGGGTGCTCTGTGGTCGTATTGGCCTAGTGCCCGTACCGGTTGGTTGGCGTGGGAATTCACTTTGGTGTGCATGGTTCGGGATCGCTCCCTCACCACGTCCATGATGTAGGGGAGTTCAGAGTGGTTGTGGAGTATGTAAGACGGGAATCTACGCCCGGTATCATAGATATCTGGCTCTGCTGCTATCTCGTGTCCTTTTATACTGAGGATGACGTCACGAACTCTTTAGAGAAACTCTCCACACACGCACCACCATGACTCATCTAGAAGAATCGCGAACGTTCTGGATTCCTTTTGTTTCTCCGCCTCATTGTTTACGGTCACATACACACAGGCAGCCCGGCCTTTAACGTCTCTACCCGCTCACCGGCCCGGCATGTGGTGTGAAATAGCTTGGCCCCTTCTGTCCTTTGTACGCCGACTCCAACGTCACAGTATGCTATAAAATATGTACTTTCACAAAAGTAAATACCCACCTTAAGCTAAACCTGCACGAAGGGTCACCTAAACCTCAGGCGTGCTTGTATAGATGGCATAGAGAATTAAATTAATCATGGGCTTCCCTTGTTGCCCAAAGGACGTGGCAGTCTTGTCTCCTCTTAGCTCACTCGCCTCACAGTTTTAAAAAGCAATATTTCAGGAATCCTTCTACATTAAAGGGCAAACATTGCAAATTTAACTTCAGTGCGCCTGCAGAAAAAAAACAGAATCTTGTTTTAAAATCTATCGGTTGGCAACAGATTAAAAAACAAGGGCTTCTGTGGCAACGTAACGAATGCAATGACACTTACTTTGGCCGTAGCTTTACCATAGTTATATTTTACGAACATTGGCGGTATTAATGCAACCTAACAGATGGAATATCACCAAACATAACCAGACTGCACCATAATGGGGGGAAATGTCACAGTTGTTCTTTGGGGCATCCCAATAAGCTGTGTCCTCTATACATTGTAACGTATTGTACAGCCATGGAAAAAATAATTGAGCGTATTAGGAGAGAAGATAAGTGAAGTTTTTAGTTTCTAATTTGTTCTTATTTTAGAATTTTAGAATTTTAGAGAAGAATAGTTTCAAGTTTCACGCCGGGTGGCAGCACAGTTTACACCAGTCGATATCCCAACATGCGCTGAGTTTACTGATAGTCTCCGCTCCATATGTTATCGTCTATTGGACACTCAATTAGGCTGTGTATTGAATCGCGACTCGCATTTGAATTTATGAGTATGTATACAAATGCGAATGGTGATTCAAAACATAGGCTATTTGAGTGGAAAGAAAGAAAAAGAAACTTATTTAACTTCCAATTGCATTTTCTTTTCCCAATCAAATCAAAAATAATAATGTTCCATCCCATGGATTCATCATTAAAACTTGTTGATACTTTTTCAATTAGTAACGACAATTAATGTTTTACAGGACAAAGATATCCTTGATGAAGGTATACTTTTATGACAACCAAATTGTAACAAGCAAAAGAAGCGAGCTCTACGGATTCTCTGATTTCCTTGGTAAGCAATTTTAGACTACAATAAGTGACTACTTAATTAAAATGTGCTTTATAAATCTAAATAAAGGATAAAATGTAAGGTATTTAACTTATAAATTCAAAACATACTGAAATAAATAATATTGAGCCAACAGGTCCCAGGTTTGATTCCCAGCTGATACAGGTACGTTTTCCTTAACCAGAATCATTTCCAATTCTGCACAGGGTTTGGAAGTACAAGTATGAATGTGGCAGTGAATATGAGTATTTAACAGCAAAGAGTATTAAAATGTGGAAGTTAAAAAATATACGATTCAACAAGCAAGAAAATGCTTTTTTTCTCAGAAAAAGCTCCTGGTATTGTCACAAAAGTTAAAAGGGTATTAATGAAACAGTCTAAAAGGGGGTCAGGGGAAATGACTTCTGGAAGGATCTTTCATTTATTCTTTGAGATTCAATTGTTCTTCCACTCTCCCTTAAGTCTTCTTTCCATGTTATACCTATGCAACTGGCAGTGGTGACATTTCTCTCAAAGGTTGGTAAGGAAGTTAGTTACCCAAATTTCTGTTTAATTCAAGAATGGAGAAATGTACTTTAATATCCCACAATGAAGCAGGAACATTACCACAATGCAATGTAAGGGCAAGCGTTAAGATAAGAATATATACACCTGCTGCCATTGGCATTGCTAGGCGTCCCGTGGCATGCCCCCTTGGAAATTAATTAATTTAATGTGTAGTTAATTGCTATTAGATCAGGGCTGGCCAACTTGAGCGATGTTTACCTTTTTTTACCTGCAAAACATATAGCTATCAGTCAAGGTCATGATCAATCTGCGCTCTCTGAGCACCAGTTGCCCACCCCTACATTATACGGCGTACGGTTTTAGAAGGCACATGAACTGAACCAATGCGTGCACACGGTGGCTGCACTGCTGCCAAGTGATGAGCCGGAGAGCGGAAGTTACGGGGAGGGGAACGAGGAAAGAAACATTGTCGGGTCACAAATTTCAGAACGTAAACTTACGCAGCAAAGGATAATGATTATAGCATTATAAACTGTAAGACTCAATATTAATGTACTTCCTCAGATGCCAATTCCTTAAAAAACTGCACTTTAAAAATATTTCTCGCCTGAGAGCGGAGTACTTTACCCTTAGTACCTGCGCCACTGGTACCAGGCTTTGAAAGTGGCATTGTTAACACTTCACTGTTAACTTCACACAATGTAAACATGCGAATTTTCTGCTTATTGTCGCAGTTATATAAAGCACAATTTGCGTTAGGGATTGGTCTTGAACCGAACAAAAGAATTTGCGCGCGACTGCAGTGATCAGTGGTCGGTTAATATGAACTAATCATACGCAGTTGTAGTGTTTAACGCTCGCTTTTACTATATAGGGCGCCACAGGCGGTGACACTGATGATACATGGAATGAAGATGGAGCACCGGTGGAATGAGATGGCGGTGGAAACCGGAGAACCCAGAAGAAACCCACCCCAGTGCCGCTTCGTCCACCAAAAATCCCACATGTGGTGCCTGGGATCGAGCCCTGGCCGCTTTGGTGAGAAGCAAATGGTCTGACCCAGCGGGGCCTCTTCCCGCTTCCCGCGCAATTGCTCTTCCTAGAACTGTCTGCTGATGACGTCACACGGGAGTCACGTAGTACCAATATTCACACGTGCAGCTTACATTTTACGATATAATTAAAATCCCATGGTACTATCTAAGTATCTCTACTCTAGTTTCCTTGTTTTCTAACATGAAATGTCAATGCAGGCGTTTTAGTCGAACAAAAACAAAGCTCTCATTGTGTAATATTTCGTAAAACAGAAATGAAAATTATCTGTAGGAGGAAGGAACAACAGTGTGCCACATAATCGTGCAATTATTACTTTGTTAAGAGCTTTCAACACGCTTTTTTCACTTTCTTTAGGAGTTAGGTTATAATTGCAACGTAGCCCTTACTAAAAGGCCTTTTAATAATGTAATAAACAAAAACAGAATGTTATATTTTTTTATTCATTCAGTTCAATACAGTGGAATACACAATTGAACCATATCATGAGTCAATACATAAGATGATATAAAAAGGTACCCTATAAGGGCCCATGTCATGAGAAACATAAATAGAAAGGAATTTAGTAATTACATAGTATATACAATATAATTAGATAAGAAGTTAAAAGTACAATTAGTATAATCAAAACGTCATAGAAAATATATATAAGTTTAGGTATTCTTCAATACTGTAAAAAGCTTTGGTTATTAAATAATTTTTTATCCTATTTTTAAAGGTATTATAATTTTCATATGATTTTAGATTTTCAGGCAAAGCATTTTAAAACTTCACTCCCATATAACTAGGGACCCTCTCTGATAAATGTAATCTGGTTCTGGGGAGATTTAGTAATTGATTATTCCTGGTATTATATGTGTGAACATCTGACATGTTTTTCATTGGGAATTTAAATTGAACTAAATATAAAATGGTTCTATAGATGAACAAGCTTGGTAATGTAAGGATTTTCAGCAGAATAAAAGTGCTTCTACACGATTCGTTATACCTTAGACCACCTAAATACCTAATAGCCTTTTTTTGTAATACAAATATTCTTTGAAAATTTTGTTTAGACGTATTTCCCCATAATTCAATTCCATATGACAAAAAGGAGTGGATAAGCCCAAAGTAAATAGTTTTAGCAGTAGAAATAGGAATTGAGTTTCTTAGACATCTCAGGACAAATAGATTTTTACTAACATTAGCTACTATCTTGTCAGTTTGTGAGTTATAAGTGAGCTTATTGTCTAAAACAATCCCGAGCAACTGTGTTTCATCCACACTTTTTACTACCTCTGTATCAATTTTTAATTGTAGTGGATGATTTATAATTTTGAATCCAAAGTTTATCATTTCGTATTTATTAGGGTTAACACTTAAATTTAAATTATGGAAGTATTGAACAATGTTACTAACTACGTTTAAACGGGTTTCTAGCTTTAATATATCATTATCACTTACAGTGATGGTTGCATCATCAGCAAACTGAATAATCTTTATCCCATCAGATGCATAGTTATCTATGTCATGCATATATAGCACAAATAATAGGGGGCCGAGAATCGAACCCTGAGGAACTCCATGTGTTATATTTTCAGAGCTGGATATTGATACAGATGATCTATTTTTTAATTTTACAATTTGTCTTCTATTAGTCATATATGACCTTATGATATTATAACCTAAGCCCCTGATACCAAGCATTTCTAATTTATTCATTAAGCTAGTTTTTTCAATACAGTCGAAAGCTTTAGTTAAATCCAAAAGAACACTGCTTGAAAAGCAATTTGAGTCAATGCACCTTACTGTCTCTTCGATCCAATTGACAATTGCAGTTATGGTAGATTTATTTTTTACAAATCCATTTTGGACAGTTGGTATTAAATTATGCTTCTCTAGATACTTAATTATTCTGTTATAGAGAATTCTTTCAAATATTTTGGAAATTGCAGGAAGGATAGATATTGGCTGATAATTGTTAATACTGGTTTTGTCTCCTTTTTTATGAATGGGTACTACTACAGCTACTTTTAAGTTATCAGGGAATATTCCAGTTGCTAAGGAGGAGTTTATTATGTCAACTAATGGATCAGCAATTTCAGTACTACAAGTTTTTAGAAGTGACATTGGAATTCCATCGACACCTATACAGTTTTTAGATTTTGATTTACTAATTATATTTACAATCTCAGCCTTTTGTGTAGGGTAGAGGTAGATACTTGTATCTATTTTGGAGTAATTTGAAAATTTAGTGAATTCATTTATATTTGTGTTTGCACTAATGTTACTGCCTATTGACACAAAATGCTTATTAAAAGCTTCAGCAACTTCGTCTTGCTTGGTAATAAAACTTGAGTTATTGATGCTCAGTTCAATAGGGGCATTATCAGTGGGAGTTCTAGGTTTACGGAAACCATTAATAATTTGCCAGTAACTTTTATTCATATTATCAGATTCAAGGATCTTACTACTAATGAAGTTTTGTTTAGCTTTTACTACAGTCTGATCATACAAATATTTTAATTTATTAAGTGCAACCTTATCAGATGCTGACTTACTGTACTTAACTTTTTCAGTATCTAACTTAATTTGAATACACAGTTTCTTTGTCAGGAGTTATCCAGTTGAAGTTATTCATTTTTCTAAAGTTTGATTTACGAGAGTGGATCAGTGGACAGCATATATTTATATAGTAGTTTAGAATAGTATAGAATAAACTTAATTTCTTAGTTGGGTCCTGCTCACAATACACCCTGTCCCAATTTGCACCATTTAATACGCAACTTAGATTTGTTTGTTGAATGAATGAAATAGTGTAGAATGTGTGATATTTTTATGAATTATTTGAGAGTGTTTATCAGTCATTAATGAGATTTGCTGGGCTGTATGGTCAGATATACAAGAGTTTATCACCCGAGCACTATACATATTTACAGGTATATTAGTTATGATGTTATCAATTCCAGAACTGCATTTATTAGTAATTCTTGTAGGTTCATCTATTATAGGTTTAAGGTTAAATTCATTTAGAATATCCATTAGTCTAGCCTTACTGTGTGAATGTTGAAGAATATCAATATTTATATCACCCATTATTACTAATTTTTGGGTATTCTTTTTGGGACATTGATCAATTAATAAAGCTAACCTTTCCAAAAATGTGTTGATATTCCCATTAGGTGGTCTATATATTCCAATAATGATTATCTGACTGCAATTTAAATTTACACCCGCTATTTCAATATGTCCTTCAATGCTAAACTTCGCTACATTTAATACGGAAATCTTTTCACCAAGATCATTAGCAACAAAAATACCTACCCCACCCCAATTTTTTTTCGTCCGACAGAAACTAGCTGCTAAGTTCATATTAAAGATTAAATTATTACAAATTTGATCATCCTTTAAATCATGTTCAGTAAGAATAAGAACATCGGGTAGAGACTCACTTGCAAATATATTTAATTGATCGATTTTGTTTGTTAGCATTTGAATATTTTGGTGAATAATATTGAGAGAACCACCACACTGATTGTTAGCAGAGAAGTTAGCCAGTTTTTTAGAAGCAAAGTGGCAACATTGTTTTCACCCACTGTTACAACTTTACATTGGTTTTCACTAACATGATTATCCTGAGCACTGATCATGTTACCCATGTCTTTATGCTCAGTTTTCTCTACTTGAGAAGTCTTTCTACCCTTATCCTTAGGAATACCTGCACTGCATTTTGTATTTATAAAAAAATCTCCTCCTACAACCTTGGGCTTCTTCTGTCTCGTGGATCGCCGTAGTTCTTCTGTGCTGGCATCTTGTGTTTCTGGGAATGTTGAGATGTCCCTTATTTGGCCGTCTTGTTCTTCTTCTTTCTCAGAAGATGCTCTAGTTTTCCTTCTGTACTCCTGGGGTTCCAAAGGTTGTTCATGTATTTGCTGCTGCTGCACCTGCTCCTTTGATGACCCATCTTGGACCTTATCCTGGTTTACAACTATTGGAGTGTTCTGTTGTCCATTTTTTCTAAATATTTCACTCACAACCTTTGCAATCTGTTTATTTATCTTTTCCTTACCATTGATATTCATATGAAGGCCATGCCTAGTGAAATCACTTTTCTCTAAACTTATTTCTACTACTCACACATGGCTATGCGTTTTCAGCCGTTTTTTCAGTTTTCTGTTGTACGCCTGTGCCTCCTTGTTCACACATGAAGATTCATGTAGATTGTACCTTTTTGGTGCCTCCATAACTATGATGTTTGTGTTTTTGTTTCGTTCTGCAAAATTTGAGATGCACTTTAGCCCTTCTTTGGAATTATTTCTTGATATATCATTTGTACCTCCCCATATTATTATGGTGTCAGTTTTCCCCAGATTATGGATTTCATCACTCGCAATTTGAGTCACTAGCTCCATACCTACTCCTGGCCTCACATAACCACAAACTTCTGCATTTTTTTCCATCATGGAATCAATTTCTGATTACTAAGATGTTGTGTTTCTTCTTCTGAATGTGTGTTTTGTTTGCCTCATTTACGATTATTTCTTGCTCTTCCTTTCTTTCCAATACCTCAAAACGATTACAGGTTCTGATAGGATTTTGAGTTATTTGTGATCCATGCCGTTTTCCTTTCACCACATCTCGCCATTCTTGATTTTGTGCACTTTTGTCACTATCCTCATTACGTTACTGTTGATGTATCGTTCCGCTTCACATATCTTCTCGCTCTTCAGTATGTTAATTATTACCCATGCTAATTTTAATTCCACAACTGTTTCTTCTAGTCTTCTTTTTAATTCATCACACCAACTACACTTATTGCAATTTATTTCCTGTGTTTTATCATAAAAATTGCTATAGCTCACACTTCTCTTGGTTATAGCCGCCGCCATCTTTCCCTATTAAGACAGTATTTTATTGACTGAGCTGTTCTTCTAAGAATAGCTGTGTGGCCACTCTTTTTCAACAATATGAAAATGCAGCGCAGAGGAAAATGAAATAAATAACACAATTACGACAGCTATCATTTTTGAAAATACCAATATATTTGAAACGGAGAGAGGGGAAGGGGGGAGGGGGGGAGAAGGTTTGTCTATCGCTTTCACCTATGAATCCTTTATAATGTAATGAAAGTTTATTTCTGTTAACATGAATATATAGAAGGATAAGCCTTAGTATGAATACTTTGCACAAGAGTGAGCAAAGAAAATAATTTGTATATAGCACATCAGATTTTTATCATTGAAAAATATGCTGTGCATATTTTAATACATTAAACAACTATAAATAATTTTAGTTATACATACTGCGCATTTTCATAGATGACCTCAGTGATCAAAACTAGAGAAAATCTGGTTTGAGGTGTAAAATAATGTGATTAATTGCAAATTGCGTTTTTTTGTGAAATATCATCAAAGTATTGTATAATTGCAAGGTTATTCCAGCACGGGCCGATTGCTCCTTTTCTTTAAAATGGGAAAGAAATATTGTCCGTATTTCCCGAATGTGAAAGAAGCACTGCATAGCTATACAGGAAGGGTCATTAGCCTTTCGTTCATGTTATACCTGAATTTCAGTACGGTTTGGGTTAAGGCGTGCACACTCTTTGACAAAACAAAGGTCATTGTATTTCGCTTCCTTTTATCTTTCTGTTCATCTTAAAAGGGTTGAAGTCGTTCTGTCTCAGCCAGGGCGCATTTATAATGGCACGAACTAACATAATAAAACGTGCCGAATTGCCCTATGACAGGGGAAGGCAACTTCAGGCCGTGTGACGTATTTAAACGAAGAACTAGCTTGTACGTTCGTGTGACGTCAGGCGAGAGCAGTGTATTGCTATGCTGCCTAGATCAGCGACGTATGTGTTCAGTTCTCCGTGTTTCACACTAGTTTGAGACCAGGCTTCAAGATGAAGAAACACTGTAAACTACGTTTCAGATCTTTGCGACCCCGTATTCATTGGATGTTAACAATGTTTCTGGCAGGTAGCAAATTGGATTGATAAATTTATAGTGCGACAAATATAAACGCAAGGAAGACTTGGCTGATTTTTATAATAATGTTCCTCAAAACAGATTTCTGAGGTTGTATGCTCTTGTTGCACGGGTATTATGTATGTTTGGTTCTACGTATGTGTGCGAACGATTCTTTTCTGTTATGAACCTTTCTAAGTTAAAATCCCGAAGCATATTGTCAGATCACAATCTAACATGCAGTCTTCGGTTACAAATATGCCGTACATTACGCCCTAACATTGACAAACTAGTTAAAAGCGAAACGGCAAATGTCGGAAAATGTCCACCTAATTGTTCTAGATAGCTCAGGCAAAATAGTTATAATTTCTGTTCTATTTGCGTTATAACATGACTGTTCACATAAACTAGAATTGACTCGTATATATGTAATTTGTAGTCTGACTATTCCGTAATTGAAACAGTCAGCATTAAAATTACGATGTCCGGCACGCGATTTCCTCTTCCCCGCTGTGACGTCACAGTTCAACTGACGTTCAACGGGAGCATATGAGCTGAGTGAACTGACGTCACAGCAGCGATACCTGTCTTCCCCTGGTCGGTCTGGGTGGCTCAGTTGGTTAGACGCTGGCCTACTGATCCCAAGGTCGCGGGTTCAAACCCGGCCCAGGTCGATGGTTTTTAAGTGTGCTTAAAAACGACAGCTCCATGTCAGTAGATTTACTGGCATGTAAAAGAACTCCTGCGGGACAAAATTCCGGCACACCGGCGACGCTGATGTGATCCTGGCAATTGACAGCGTCGTTAAACCACAAACATATATATGTCTTCCCCTGCCCTGTGAGATGCATTTTGTGGTACGTGTTAACGCACTAATTTCCAAGACAGAAAATTTCGTATTTTCTGGAAAACACATCTTGAAGTCACGCCTAGGCAATTATTTCGTCGAATCACAGAACAATATTTTAAATAATATCTTTATGTGATTCACTATACTGACCAATCAGGTGCCCCAATTTCGCGCTCCAGGACAGTTGCAAACAATGCTATTTTCAATCACCTAGTATGTAGTTAGTCTTTGTTGATGCTACATATTTGGAAATACAAGTGTGTGAATTCGTGTTAAAAATGAATGTTTCTAAAAGCAAGCTTAACTGTGCTGTTGCTCAGTGTAGCAATAGAGGGACAAAAACTTCGGGAGTAATGTATCACCGATATCCAAAAAATGACAAAGACAGTAACTGTAATTTGCCAATACAAGTGCCACAGGACTGGATTACAGTTATTTCAAAGGGGGAACTTGTTCGGCCGACTGATCAGTGGTACCAAAAAGTGAAGGAATTTGAAGTTATATTTGCGGGATTCCATGGCTTTAATATTTCAAAATGTGCTGGAGTGATGAAAGCGCTTACTGGCATGATTTGCTCTAAATTTCCTGAATTGGATGAAAGAATTGTTTCCCTATACGTCAGGACCCGCACTTTCATTAGGATACGGCATTTAAATAACAAACTAAAAGCTGTAAGTATGACAAAAACGAACGCGAGGAAGTGTCAGCAGTGGGCGTCAGCTACTTCTTCTGCAACATGACCAAATGTAAGTCTACTTTTAAGATCAAACAATAATTTGTTACTTCTTATTTTGATTGTAGTTTCGGTGGCGGTGGTAAAATTGGTTTGTAATTAGTAGAATATATTCACGAACGTTTCTAATGTGTTTTCAGTTAAGGTATCTTTTCTATCAAATATCACTGTATTTTTCTACACTTTATTAATTATTGCTTAAGTGTTTACGCACTGGAACTGTCAGTCAATGCTTTAAATGGTATAATATGTCGAAACGGGTTTAAAGCGCTCACTTTCTATTGCTGTCTGAACTGCGCGCGCTCTCAGACCTCCATGTGACGTATGTTGCTTGCAAGCAATTGTGCCGGAGTGGCCTACCTTCTTTCTCTAGTTACCTTGGGTCTGACCACTCGGCTACGGCGCGGCCTGCATACGCTGTTTGTTCCTAACGACACTTCGTAATGCCTTACTCCGTAATGAAAAGGAATAAAACACACAGGCAAGATTGGAAGTTGCATACATAAGCATAACACGGGAGTCAGTTGTTTATTCTCGAAGCGATAACTCGAGAACCATACGTCGTAGCAAAATGGCCTTTGTACAGGCTGCCTCAAAAATTCTTGCCGCGTACACCAAGGCATATTAGAATGTCGAATTTCCGGGAATAATTTTGGGCGCATGAACAAGAAATCTCTGTTGTTCACGCTTATGCTGTGCGTTCCGAACTAGGCGACGCTGCACGACTATGATAGGACAGTCGCTCTAGGCGAGCCTTCTCGAGCTCTGCCTCTTGTGCCTTATAATACCGCACGCTTTATAGACTGTTTTAATTTTTATGCAATAACAATTTCTCTTCAGGACACTTGATTGTTTCATAGCACCTTTGTTACAAATTAATTTGCCAGTGATGTTATTCACATTTTTAATGTAAATAAGAATGCGTTACTTTCAATTAGTAGTTACATATCTCTACTAATTATTGCAGTCAACAATAGCTTTGTACCAATAGTTATAAATGTGGTTGCCTGCTTAGCACGGTGGTAGTGCTGCTGCTTAGTGGGAGACCAGGATTCGATTCCTGGTACCAGCGTTGGGATTTTCTCCTGTTGTGAGACCCAATCCAGGGTACACTTAACCTTGTTAGGTCCCTGAGGGGCCAACTGAGGAGCTACTTGATTGAAAATGAATGATACCTGGTTGCAAAGACTATAACTGGCTGGGAGGGTGCTGACCAAGTTCCACCTCCAGTACTGCACGCAACATATAACGTCCATGTTGAGCAGTTGGCCTAGGGATTATTATAAGCTATAAATGTTCAATTTATTATCATCAACTGTGGTTCTGCACTGCAACGTTGGCTATAAGATTTTTATTTTTGTACAAATATTTACAGTTTAAGTCCATGAGTATTCTTACTGACAAAATTAAAGCATGAGTAATCAAATCAATAATGAAGAAGGTATGTATACAGTATTGCCAACCACTTCCAGTTATACTGTGTTTGCATGACTATAAACGCAATTGTCATACTGTAGTATACAGTGAAGGCATGAGTAAAAACCACCATAACTGCACATGCACAACCGGGATCTCGAGCAACAGAGGTATGTGAATACAATCTTGAGAGTTTCTGAAATTTTTTGAGCTGAAACAGCCTGACCAACCTAATACAAAGCTGAGGCTGAAAGTCACAGAAGCACAGTTATTTTTGATTGCACAACCAAACACGTGACTGGTCTTTAAGGCAATGCTTGAACTTTATGCATCCAAGCTGTGTATGAATTACCAGGATAAGTATGAAATTATAGGAGATATCAGGCATAAGAATTTCTAAGCATTAAAGCCAGGATAAAAGGAAATAAAAATTAACTGTTTCTGGACTATTGGCAGGAACATTCCAGGTAACAAACTCTACCCCTCTTACAGTATTTTGGTTTCTGCAGCTGCCACTCAGATTGGTTTTACCTCTCTATAAGTGACCCTTAGCCGCTATTGTTCTGCATTCTTTGAAATGATAATGCTTCGAGTGTAGATAACTTGAAATCCACTGCTTAAGAATTCCTATGCTTGGATATCATCTTATTGCTTTGAAAACCCAAATTAAGGTATAATTACTAAAGCATGCATTTGAAATGATAACTGACCAGCTAACAATCACAAAATATTTTCTTTTCCCTGTTTGAAAAGTCACTTTTATATATCGTAATGTAACAAAGGATCTGATGTAGTTATAAGTATATAAATTATGTTGTTGTTAGCTAATGCTGGATTTCTGACAATGAAGTCATTAATCCTCTTGCTCTCCAATATTTTTCACTGATGGATGGGGCACTAGAAGTGGCCGGGCATATTTGAAGGTGGTCTCGATCCATTTCCTCTTGCAGATCACATAGAGGACAGAGTGGTGAAGAATATATCCCAATTCTGTTTAAATGTTTTGCCAGACAATCATGTCCTGTAATCAACCTGAAAGATGCAACTGCTGTTTTTCGAGGATACTCAGGAATTACTGTTTGAATGTTTGGTAGTTCCCATCTTTTATTCTTTGATTTTTCATAGTAATATTTTGCAATAATTTTTTTGAACTCAGAGTTGACTAATCTTTTAGCTGCATAAAAGGTAGATTAACAATAGATTTTTGTACACTGCTGGTACCCTTTTTTGCAAGAAAATCAGCTTTCTCATTACCACTCAGTCCACAGTGAGCTGGTATCCATTGGAAGACTAGGTATTTTTGAAGTGCTGTTAGATGGGTAAGCATCTTCCAACATTCTATAATAGTTTGGTTTTTTGGTGACAACTTGGAAGTAATTGCTATAATTGCTGCCCTGGAATCTGAGAGAATAACTGCTTACTGACAATGTGAAATTCTGTACAAAAGATTTTGTAGGGCCATTCGAATTGCTTCAATTTCTCCATCAAAGTTAGTAGTTCCATAACTTAAAGATTTGTAATAGGAAAAGAGGTGACATGTGACTCCAGCACCTGCTCCATCTTGGTTTGATATCAATGATCCATCAGTATAAATATGGAGTCACTCATGTTCTGGAAATCTAGTATGGATTGTCTCTACTGCCAATAATTTTAGAACACTAGTTGGAGTATCACTTTTCTTAACTTCTTCTGTCAGGTGTAAATAATATGTGATGTCTAATGTATGTGTCGGATTGACTTTAGATATGAAGTTTTCCTTTGAATTAAGAAGGTGTACATTCTTCCTGATGTCTTGAATTTTGGAAAGAAAGCTCTCCTGAGTCTTTAGTGTATGTGTAAAATTTCTCTTGTGCCATGTATTGAGTGGGAGTCTGAACAACTTTTCGTGTTGAATAAGAGCCGCTTTTTCTATTTCATATTCAATGGGGTATTGGTTGGTTAGTATTTCCATAGCTGCTATTGGTGTGGTTTTGATAGCACCTGTAATTAATCTCAGACTTTGGTTTTGAAAGATTTGATTTTTTTTTTGCGTTTGCTGTTACAAGAACTTCGCTGCAGTAAGTAAATAATGGCTTTATATATACATTGTATGTTGTGTTAAGAGTTGCTCTGGAACATCCCCACTTCATTCCTGTTAGACGTTTTAACAGTGAAAGGTGCCTCTCTGCTCTTTGTATTACATTTTCTATTTGTTTGGTTCGTGGAAGTTTGGTATCAAACGTAACTCCTAAATACTTTGCTTCCTTTGTTTCTGGTAATTGTTGACCCTCAAAATTTAGTTTTATTTTTATGGTTTTTTTCTTAGTGAAAAGATTTGGTAGTTTGATTTTGTTGTATTAATAGTCATTAAATTTTCTTTGGTCCACCTTTGTAAGTTGGTTAAGGATTATTACATGGTTTTTTTCTAGTTCTGTACCTTTGCTTTTTGGTTTTGAAGTCCACATTACTAAGTCATCAGCAAATAGTGCACACTTCACACCTGATTCTTGTTTTTGTTGCGGCAGATTGTTAATAAATATATTAAAAAGTGTTGTGCTGAGCACTGCGCCTTGTGGTAAGCCACGGTGTACTTGTTTGTATTTAGATATATATCTTCCATATCTGGTTGCAATAAAGTGTTGTGTTAGGAAATGACATAGCCATGAAAACATTGGACCTTGTATCCCTATATTTTTTACTTTCTTTAGTAGTTTTGTTGTGCATATAGAATCATATGCACTTTGGAAATCAATAAAAACTGATACATTATCTTCTTTTTTATTGAAGGAGTCTTTGATTTCTTGACTGAGATGTAAGACTTGTTCATTTGTAGAGTGGAACTCTCTGAATCCAGTGACATGGGGATATTAAATTTTGTGATTCTAGAAACCAATTTAACCTGTTTGACACCATTCTTTCCATCACTTTTGCTATTATGTTAGTAAGAGCTATTGGTCTATAATTTTTTATTTCTGATGCTGTTTTGTCTTTCTTCAAGAGTGGGACAATTATTGCTTTTCGCCATTCAGCAAGTACAGTGGTTTTCCAGGATAGATTGTAGAGTTTCAGTAGTTGTTGTTTTGCTGTTTTTCCAAGGTTTTTTATGAACTCTGGATATATGTGATCTGGTCCAGGAGACTTTTTGTTTTTTAGATTATTTATTGCAATGTTCAGTTCTTGCATATTAAAATTTTGAAAAAAGATATTGCACTGAGTGTTAGGATCGCATTCTCTTTCTTGTTTCAAATCTTTCTTAAATTCTTTACGTTCCTTTTTATTATTTCTTGTTACTTTATGTGAATTAGCATAATATTTATTGAATGTTTCGGCTATGACTGCATCATTTACTAACATTTTATTGTTGTGTAGGATAGGTGTGCTGTTGTTTTCTTTCCTGTCCTTGACATTTTTTATGAACTTCTGAGCTTTGTTACCATCTGTCCTATAATCCATTTTTTCTAAGAAATTATTAAAGTGATTCCTTTTAGCAGTATTAATTTCTTTTTTTTAGTGAGACACATTTCTTTCGCCATATTTGTGTATCCAATGTTTTTTGTTTGTTCAGCTGTATTTCTAGCTATATCCCTTTGCTTTTTCAGTTTTTCTAACTGGGGGTTCCAAAAGGGTTTGAAATTTTTAATTCTTCCATGAGGAATATGTTTTTTCAGTTTCTAGGATGACTTTACAGACATTTTTGTTCATATGATCTGGTTGGTCATGCAGCTGTGAGTTTGTTTGTTCTTTAAATTTATGTTGTAATTCAGTTTTATATTTGTTCCAATCTGCTTTTTTGAAGTTCCAATACAGATTTGTAAGACCTTGACTGTTATTTGTATTCTCTAGTTATATATCAGCAATTACTGCTCTGTGACCAGAACTTGGATCTTCTATAACTTGTTTTTTAATTTTTGAAACAATAGCTAACAAGAGGTCTGGGTTACTGCCTGCTCCAGAGTAACGTATGAAAGTTGTGGGATCTTCTCTACTATAAATAAGTTCAAAAGTTGTGGTATTCAAAAATTCTTCCACTATCTTCCCTGTAGAATCCACTTTTTCATAATCCCATCTTTTGGAATGGGCATTGAAATCTTCAATTACGATTGTTTTATTTAATTGGTCAATAAGTGAGAGATCTGGTTCATTCCTGGAAGGATTGTAAATACTGTATAAATGTGGATGTGTTTTGTTATCCCAAAAATTTAGCTTTATTAATTCACTTTTATCTGTGTTATCCATTTAACAATTTCAAAGGGAATTTAATATCCTTTTTGACTCCAACTAATATTCCACTACTTATCTGTCTATTTTTGGGTAGTAAGTGTAGTAAAAATCCAGTAAAATATAAGTATTTAAGTTTATCATTTGTTAGATTTGCTTCTTGTAGGACAAAGATATCTATTTTATAGTCAAATACAATTTTATTCAGTTCTACTCTTTTTGTGTGAGACCACTCGTTTCCAATGTAGAAGTCTGATGTTAAATCTTTTATTAATATGTTTTGGTTCTCGAGAAGTCGTCCCCACCCGGAGATCCGAATGAGGGACTATTTTAACTCTGGAACATTTTACCCCTCGAGTCATATTTCATAATTTGACATTGAAGAGAGCAATAGCAGTAATAGTAACCGTTTTTTAGAGAGCACCATATTTTGATGTTTTGGCGGTCACATCGTTCTCTCACAACCCCCAGAATGTATGGAGGACCACACCTGTCAGTTTGCGGGTCTCACCGACCTGACCCGGAGAATTATCAAAATAAATTCACCGACCATATCCTCTGATTACCAATCAGAGGATGTATTACATGCCATGACAGGTCAGCATGTTAGGGTTAAGGTTTAATAGAGAAATTAGAGAAATGGAGAAGTTGGAAAAATAAAGACTCCCTAGCCCTCAGGAACCCTAATAGCATCGGGGTTGGAAGAGAACAAGAGATGACCAAGGTAAGGTCAGATAGAAAAGTTACAGTGAGGAGCAAAACACCAGTAAGTGGAAGTAATGTTCTGCTCAGCTTGGGTACCTTGTGGTCGCTATCCACATATCCCCTAGACGGAGACCCCTGAGGAAGTATATAAACTATATATGAAGGTAAAATTGGATATAATTTTATGCCAACTTGCTCAGCTAACAGCACTTTATTATTATTTATAATGTCAAGAATGTATTTTCATTTCAGCTAGCTGTGGAGGTCTGTTAGGTCTCTACCTGGGCTTCAGCATTCTAAGTCTGATTGAAGTATTGTATTTCTCTACCATGAGAATTTTTACCCCACTGATTTCACTCAAGTGCAGTTCCAAGAAGAAGGATCTAAACATCTAAATCAATTTCCACAACAGGATAAACATCCACTGTAAGAAAGTCTACTTTGACATTATTTATGAAGTATAATTAGAAAAATATAAGTGAAAAGAACAGAAAGTAACTATTCCTTACAGTTTGAGAGGTAAAATTGGAACTGGGAATTTTACAGTTCCGATTCTACCTCCCAAACATTGCCCTCTTAAAAGTGTGTTTAAAAATAGCAATACTATGTTTGTATCTAAGTAAATGATAATTCCTTACAGTTTTTACTTTTTTCTGTCCAGAAGTAAAATAGGTGAAATCATACATTTCAGAGAAACAGAAGGAATGTTAATATACAGAGACCTAAACACATAAGAACCGCTGCACAGTGTTTTTACACTACGCAGACAGAAACATGATAACAGCAGCTGAGGTACACAAGGTTATGCAAATGCTTTTTCTCTGCTCTGAGAGTGCAGTATAGAGCTGACGTGTGGTTGAGTTGTTACCAGTGTGCTTTATTATTTTGTTCTGTACTTAGTCACAAAATATATTATGGTTCAGCAATTGTTTTCTACTGCACAGCGTGTATTTATTTATGATTCATATGTGTTAACTCAGCTCGCCAAGTGAAAGTGTGATTTGCAGAAAGATTTCCAGGTGTAAAAGTTCCAGGCCATACAACAATCCATAAACTTTACAGTAAATTTCAGGCCACAGGAAGTGTTCAGTCTCAGGAATCTAATAGACAGCATTTGGCTCTTACCAAAGAAACATTAGACAACATCGGTCATTGTTTAAGGAATTCCTCCAAAAATCGCTTAGGCGTCTTTCACGACAGGCAGGCATTTCTTATGGCTCTTTGCAAATAGCTACCAAATTGCTGAAGTTAAAACCATATAAAATAACTGTGACACATGCTCTTCAACCAGGTGATTCTGTAATTAGGTACACATTTTGAGTGGACTCTCAATATTGCACACAATGGCAATATTGAACCATATTTAATATTTTTCATGGACAAGGCTTGGTTCCATCATAGATGTATGTACACAAAATAATCATTATTGGAAGTCTGAGAAACCTAATATTGTTCATGAAATACCCCTTCATGATGAAAAAATTGGTGTATGATGCACCATTAGTAGAAAAAGAATTATAGACCCAATTTTTTTCAAAATTAACTGACAGGGAGCGTGATTTTGCCTTTTTTCACTAAGGCTCTGCACCAGCTCATAGTCAATCTTTTGATGAGAACTGAAAGTGTGTTTCAGGATACAATTATTAGCAGAGATTTGTGGTCTCCTTAGTCACCCCATGTAACACTTTACAATTTCTATCTCTGGGGTAACTTAAAGCATAAAGTGTACAACACAAACCCACACACCCTGGAAGAATTAAAACAAAATATCTGCCAGGAAATTGCCAGCATTCCTCAACATGAACTACGATGAGTGATGAATAATTTCCTAACGAGGTGCCAAAAATGCATGGACAATGACGGTGGCCAGTTTCAACGTCTCCTTTAATAACATTGGTAAGTAAAGGATGGTTTCATCCATAATGTATGTAACGTATGGTTTCATCTGTGCTGTTCTATGATAGTGGCAGTCAGTGATGAACGCTGAGGAACCGTACAGACAAAACACAGCGTAGCTGGTTCAGAGTCTTTTGGATCACCCATTAGATATCTAATTACTCCTCAATTTGTGATGAGGAAATAAGCTGCAAGTGTAGTTTTCAGGGTTCCTGCATGCATAAACCACACATTCCTATCTCAAAGTTAGCCTAAAATTGACACTAGACTTCGAAAATGGCATCAGTGTTCCTTTTGTTTGTTTGCCACTTTATCTTTTGATTTTGATTTCTGTTTGCATTAAAGCAGTGATATTCAACATGGGGTGTGAGTGCCCCTAAGGGTATGCAAATACTTCTTAGGAAGTATGTAATTTAATTCTTCTTTGTGTAGTATTAAATAAGTTATAAATATTATAATCTATTTTAGACATGGTTATGTATAATTTGAATTAAGGACAATTCTAGGGCTAGGCCTATGGGTACAGACTGAAATGGAAAGTTGTCTTTGGGGGTACGCAGAGAAAAAAGGTTGAATAGCACTGTGTTAAAGTTACAACCCGAGAACTAAACAATAATTTAATCAAATGGATTTTTATTATTATTATTATTATTATTATTATTATTATTATTATTATTATTATCATCATCATTATTATTTCAAAGCCCAATCATACTTGAAAATGTAAAACTTCAATGTCATGGCCGGTCAAGCCACTGGTCTTTGACTCTCCATACCAATCACATACCAATGCTCTCTACACCATGAGGTACAATCATTATATAACTCTAGTGCAAGAAATGAAAAAAAAGTACTTGCAACTTGGAGTTCGCACTTGATATCAGCAGTGCTACAGAGTGGAAAGGGCATAGAAGTACATAATTTAAGCATTTATTCTGCATCGTACATTAAATTAAATATTAACTCATTACCGAGCAGGATAGCTCAGGAGGTAGCATCTGTAGCCCTCATTCAGGAGGTTGCCGGTTTGATCCTGTGCACTCTGACAGGACTTTTTCCGTGGTTTCCTCTTGTCATTCAGGCAGCTGCTGGGGCACATTCTTTCATACCATAGTTTCCTTTCCATCATTTCCTTATCATCTTCCAGGTGTGTTTTAAGGTGAGTGGTGCTGATGGGGCCAGACAGATGGTGCAGATGCTTGCAAATAGTAATGCTGTTCTCGAAGCTGCTGTCCATGCTGTGAGGGGGGACGCTTACATGACACGACACTCATCGGACCCACGGATCACTAGCTATGCTTGTGTGACACCGGTATGTGCTGCGATGTGTGGTAGTTGCTTGGAGGGACCTGGTGTCGGGATGAAAGAGATCTCAGCTCTTGTTAGTGACTTACGTGCATCTCTGTGGCCTGTCTAGCTGTGACCCTGTCGTTCCCTTACTTCATCCCTTCCTGCTGGGAGGTGGTAGCCACAATAAATCTGAGTTGGTCGCAGTGTATGAGGTGTTCCCCTCCGTATTTACCCTAATTCTATAATTCACTCACTCTCCCTCACCACCTGAGTAAGAAGTTAGCAGCTTTTATTTGATCAACACATCTTGATTGGAATATGTAATACTGTTATATGATGATCAATGATATACTTTTATGTAGGTTTTAATAAATTATTTGGTATTGGAAGATTTATTGCATCATTAATTTGTGACACATTTTAGTACATCAGCATGCTTAAGGTCAATAATTTAAAAGAAGCTTGTTGGAGCTTTTCTTTGCATCTTTTTATGGAACCAACACATTTCACTTAGTTCACATTTGAAATTTGCACACAATCTTAACTTTTACAGTACATTATATCTGACAATGCCGGAAAGTGGATGTCCCATTCCAAATTATTCTGAGTCATACTATCTGGTCTCATTCCAAATGATCCGGAATCACCAGTTGTATTAGGAGATGAGGACTGCAGCAGACTCATAACAGCGGTTACTTCTTCACCAAGGGGAAAGTAAGATATCGTGGCACTTGAACTTAAAGCAGGGCAGTAACTCTCAACATTTCAACCTATATGCAAGTCAGACCCAACACTGGAATCTATCAAGTTATCTATATGTCCTAGGTTAATATTTCCAAGGCTTGGTATACAACCTCCTTGTAGCCGCTACAGATACGAATAGTGCTATTACTAACACCAGTAGAGAAAACCACAAATAACACAAACATTCTTGATGCATTGTGTTGTGTGCCTAATGGAAAGTGTATTTTCAAGAATGAATTGTTAGCAAGATGTGGGAATGCTTAACTGGTTTTCTTGTGTTATGTGCCTCTTAATGTCTAATTTGAGAATATTGTCTCATAGTCTGTTTTTCACAGTTTCATCACTTCTTTTATGATTAAATATAAGGGTGAGTAAGTTGTTGTTGTTGTTTTCTAGTGCCTTGCATCTGGCAATGAAGCCATTAGCATTCGTGCTTTCCAATACTTTTGAACTGTAGTTTCTTCTGATCTTAATGCTTCACAGATCTTCAAGTGGTCTTCATTCATTTCTGCTGGATCGTTACACAAGACACATTGGTGAGGCTGAGATACCTATTCATGACGAGCCTTTGGAAGTATATGTGTAGTGTACTGATCCATTTCAAAGTATATTTCCTGTTCTTCTGATATATTGGCTTCTTGTACTGTGAAGACATCTATATCTTGGTCTTTTAATATTTTCATTAGCTCTTGTTTTTTAGGCTGGGACATGCCTCCTGCATTCCATTGTAGAATTCTTAAAGTATTGGAATTGTTGTGATGAAATTTGCCTAAAGATGTCCCCACCTGGAGATCCGATTGGGGGACAGTTTTAACTCCGGAATGTTTATCTTTAGGACACGTACTCATGTATGTGGCTTTCATGTAACTGTTTTCTTAATGGGCACCAGTTTTACAATGTGGCAGTTACATCACCCGACTTAAACCCCCATTTTGCAAGGGGACCACACCTATCGTTGGTCAACGGGTCCATCGGACCTAGCCGGGAGGACTAAATAGGTGGTATTTAGATCCACCAACCTTCCCCTCATGTGCCTCTGAGGGACGCTATTGTGCTGTGATAGGCCAGCACATATGTAAATGGCATTTCCTCCATTTTAGATGAAACAGTTATACCGCTGTGATTCGGTCCCCAGAGCCTCATCTGTTAAAAGCAGGGTGCACCACAGGGAGGATGAGGATGGGAATTGGGTAGGAGAGGCTATAGGAGGCGCATCACTACCCCTTATTACCCCGGGTGAGTAAGTTTAAAAAGTAAACAATGATTGACGCTATACCTTCTCTTTTCTGCTCATGAGCTGTGTTTTAAGTTTTCATTCTGAGCAACTTTCGCAGAACCAGTAAACCACAGGAGATAGATAAAATCTTACTGCACAAAAAAGTATAGATCTCCTTAAAACACACAATTTACTCGTATGTCATACATTTTTCTGTGGAGCAAACCATTTTCAAGGTATTCTTGTTATTGGTTTGAATTTTCAAATACTTACACTTTTCCCAGAAAGGAATGTATTACTCAATCCTTTTATCCCTTGACTATACAAAAAGAATGGAATTTCAAGCCAACACATAGTGACCAGCTCTTAAAAGGTTTGACTATGGCTTAAAGCTTACTGAATTTCCTTTGCATCTATAAGAAAATTAGCAATAAGATAATTTCTGCAAATGTTTATCTTGATTATATAAAGCAGATATAAGAATAGATGGTTTAAAAATAATTTTACAAGAATGAATAGGGATTACATATATTAGATTTTTTGGATTAAGGGAGTCTCAAAATATATTATGTCTGGTGAAATCTCAAAGATCTCTCCATAGTACAGAAAGAAAAAAATTAAGTATCATAAACTGAATTTTGATTTGCCAAGAAACACTATTCTTTAGGCTCATCCATAAGCCTGATGAATTGAGCTTCTGCCCTATTTAATAAATATATGAGTGAAATGATTACCATTGTTGACATAAGAGCACTCTTTGTATTTTGAAGATTGCCACATGCACAAAACATAGCAAGGATTTCTAATGATCTCAGTAAATCCTAAGCATGCTAGAGTTTAGAGGTATAAAAATCTTTTTATTTTAACAAGTAGTTCATCTAATAGTGGAAGACCCAGGTTTGATTCCTCGTATCAGTGTGAAGATTTTCTCCTGCTGGGAGATCTGGTCTGGCATGCACTCAACATTGTTATGTCCCTGAGGGGCAATTGAGCTTATTTTATTGAGAAGTAGCAGCCCTTAGTTGTGAAGACTGCAATACTGGCTGGGAGGGAGCAGGGCACTGACCATATCCCACTTTCCAGTGCTGCACCTCACTTATGATGCCTGTGATGAGAAGACAGGGATGCAGAGGGATGAGAGGTGAGGGATGCAGAGGCCAGCAGTAGGCTTTGGCTTGGAAAGGTGCACTGTGCCATAGGTTGGGTGGTTAGTTTGTCTAATTAGAGCTGTAAAATGAGAGACAAATATGAATAATGAAATGATTTTATGCTGGTTTTAACCAAAATTTTATTTCACTCTTGGAAAAGGTATCCATCCAAGAATATAAAATGTGGCTTCTTACCCTTTTCATTTTGGTAATCATGCAAACTCAGTAGTTTTCTTCCATCTGATTCAGATTCTACATCCAAATAAAGCTGTCGTTTCTCTACAATTCTCTGACTCTGGTGGTATCAATATATGGTGTTATTACAGAGATTTTTGCTTTTGGATACTATCCTCTTTCCTGTACTTCGTTGCCTTCAATACGAGGCCAGCCTAAAATTTAGTTATGGCAAGAAAAACAGTTTCTTTTGGTGGAGAAATGTTGTTACTGGGACTTTTAGTTCAGGAGCCAGGTTTGAATTAAAATAATATGACAAAGGTTTGGTATTGAATGCGTTGAAGGCTTGACAAGAAAAAGGGAAAGAAAAGGTACATAGTTTAATTAAAGGCCAAGGTCTTTGTTTTTAAGTTGTTAAGGCAATGTATCAATGAAATTTGGTGAAAATTACCAAAAAATTTGATTTTTACCTTTTGCACTTATCATGCTTATACTTTGTACTTTTAATGGTAAACTTCACTGAGGGTCCCACATATGGTGTTGGGTAATTTTAAGTTGACTGGATTTAGGTAAAGTACAAAAATATGCTGTTAAACTTTTATATCAATTTTTCTCAGGTTTTTTCCAGCACTTTTCACTATTCAAAATGCTTTTTGGACTCAAACTATTAGCTATTAGCTTAAAATTTTTAGGAGAGTTTCAGATTAAGCTATTAAAACTTGTCATGCACTAGTTAAAACATATTGAATAGTTCAGTTGAAATTCAATATTTTTCATAACTTGTACTGAAAAAAATGAAAATATCAATAAATTGTACACAAAATATTTTCCTCTTAAACTAATTAAATCTAAGCAATGGCTGTACAACAACTTCTTTATATCATCTGTATACTGAGCTAAAATTACAAATTTAGGAGAGATACAATAAACTACAGGGTTCAAGTGTCATTTCATATTAGTATATCAAAAAGTGATTTATTATTAATAAATATATTAATACTTTAAAAACGGTTTGGCATAGGACATTGTAATTTTGTTGCTTTATGTTCTGTGTATGTGAAAAAATATTCAAAGCAATCAGTAGAAAACTGAATTCTTTAATTTTCGTAGATACATTGCCTTAAATCATATTCAGGATCACCTTAAAGAATTGGAGAATACGAGTAGTCACTCGCTTGAGAACAAGAAAGCTCAATTTCAGCCATTCAAAGCAACATACAGATGTATACCACCATATTTTATATTTGGATACTTACCATATTCACTTAGGAATTGTATGAACTTTCAGTGCACTGTGTACAGGTGAATACTGACTCAACCCTAAGAGAACTGGAATCCATAGTTATGAATCACAAAGTGCTGTTATGAATCACTGCTCTTCTATGGAGAGCAAATCATAAGTGTGGATTATTTCAATATTTGTAATAGGATTATTTATAGCTTATGTAGCTTTGGCAATATCATTGAGCTGTAGATATTGAATATGAACTCTTAATGCTTCTATAATGCATTATGACGACTCATGTACGAGGGTGATCCCAAGAGTAAAACCTAAAATCTTATTTTAAAAATAAAAATAAAAGTTTATTGACAACAAATGGTACATAGTTTTGAAACTTGAACATTTGTCCATTTTTCTGCATAATCGTCACTGCAACTGATGCATTTTTGTAAATGCTGTAGCAGTTTTTGTATACCCATGTCAGAGCAGCCTGTCGCCAAGCTATTGAAGAAGTGTTGGACTTCATCTTTGTCCTCATCGTCGTCACTGAAGTGCCTTCCAACCAAGTATTCTTTCAATATGGGAAACAAGTGATAGTTGTTGTTAGCCAATGCTGGATTTCTGACAATGAAGTCATTAATCCTCTTGCTCTCCAATATTTTTCACTGATGATATTGAAGAGAGCAATAGCAGTAAGAGTAACCGCTTTTTAGAGAGCACCATATTTTTATGTTTTGGCGGTCACATCGCTCTCTCACAATCCCCAGAATGTCTGGAGGACCACACCTGTCGTTGGTTTACGGGTCTCACCGACCTGACCGGGAGAATTATCAAAATAAATTCATCGACCATATCCTCTGATCACCAATCAGAGGACGTATTACATGCCATGACAGGTCAGCATGTTAGGGGTTAAGATTTTATAGAGAAATGGAGAGGTTGAAAAAATAAAGACTCCCTAGCCCTCGGGAACCCTAATAGCATCGGGGTCGGAAGAGAACAAGAGATGACCAAGGTAAGGTCAGATAGAAAAGTTACAGTGAGGAGCAAAACACCAGTAAGTGGAAGTAATGTTCTGCTCAGCTTGGGTACCTTGTGGTCGCTATTCACATATCCCTTAGACGGAGACCCCTGAGTATAAACAAGTGATAGTCACTAGGTGCTAAGTCCGAACTATAGGGTGGATGGGTGATGACGTCCCATCCAAACTGTTGCAGAAGATCCATTGCCTGTCATTGAGTTTTTTAATGTCTGACAGTACCTGTGTCTGCAACAATATCCTCTTTTGATCCGAAAACAGTTGCCATCACTT
This sequence comes from Tenodera sinensis, assembly GCA_030765045.1. Taxonomy (NCBI): domain Eukaryota; kingdom Metazoa; phylum Arthropoda; class Insecta; order Mantodea; family Mantidae; genus Tenodera; species Tenodera sinensis. The sequence continues at coordinate 96,759,198 of CM060963.1, read as the reverse complement.
TACCTGCAGACTGTGTTCTTTTGAATTTTCGTGTCTTGGATGAATCGGAATGCTGCCACTCAATGATTCCTGTTTGCTCTCAGTTGTGAAATGGAATGCCCAGGTTCCATCACCTGTGACTATTGAATCCAAAAAGGTTGTCCTTTTCATCTGCATAGTGTTGAAGAAATTGGCAGGAAGTTTCAGTGCACTGCCTTTTGTGGTCTTCTGTCAGCATTCTTGGGACCCATCTTGCGCACATCTCCCAAAATTTCATCTCTTCAAAGTCCAGTGAATGGTGCTTCGAGAAATCTCAGGAACAACAATGCAGAGCTCATTGAGACAGATCTGCCAATCTTGAAGCATGATTTATTCAACCTTTGCAATTGGCTCATAGGGAACTGATGGTCTCACGCTTCCTTCCTTGTTATGAATTTCTGTACGACCATTGCAAACTCTCTACACCACTTGTGGACAGTTTTGACATCCATACAACACTCTCCATACACTTCCAGAACTATTGAATTTTGATTGGTTTAACCCCTTTTGCACTCAAAACCAAATAACTGTGCAAACTTCACATCTGGCGGTAGAGGCTAGTGGGAGCTCCATTACAACTGGCTGCCAAGCCAAGACAGAGAGTTTCAGTGGATGTGCAGTGGTTTCTGTAGAGTGGACAGAGGAAGCAAAAAAGTAGTTAGGCCAACATCCACACAAACAGCTTCCCTGTGACCCCAATGCTTTGCAGACCTTACTTGTGGAATTACCCTCATATAATGCCTTAATGTATTTAATGCATTGACCTGGGGACATGCTATATATAAGCCCATGTGATTCAACACTGTTTTAAGGATCCACGAACATTCTGTATAAAAAAATAAAACCATTATTTAATTGTTTAGAAAATAAAGCATGTTTCATTAAACTGTGCTTAGCACCATCACACATAATTTAATATACCAGTACAGATAGACTTCTAAAAAAATATAAAATCTCTAACTTACATACACTGATAGATATCCAGTTAATCACTGTAGAGCTAAAATATATACATGCACTTTTGTACTGAGATCCTATGAGAAATTTCTATTTTAACAATGCACTGTTATTTATATTAAAACCTAAAATACAGCTGCTGTCACCCACATGGGGAATATGAAGTAAACAGATCTGTGAAATTGATAAGAAAAAATGCTACCACAGCACCCACAGCAGATCCTAGTTGTTGCACTGCACCACACCAAAACAATGCTCTTCCTCGCTCTCGACGAAAAAATGAAGCTACTGAAACTTTTATGTAGGTAATAAGTCCAGTTACAACAATCCATGAAATAACCTGAAAATAAAATACAAAATGTATGTAAATACAATAAAATAAAATGTTTGAATTTTTTTGATGGACATTTTAAACATAATCCATCTGCAATAAAATAAGTGCTTATTATTTATTTATGCCAACAAACTTACTGTTGGTGTTTTTAAACACACAAGCCGTGTGTGGGCAAAGTTTAAGAGGTAGAACTGGAACTTAAAAATTCAATGCCACAACTGGGATTTGAACCACAGACTTTCCGCTTACCGGGTGGACGCTCTAACCACTGAGCTATTGTGACAAACTGTCAGAATGGCACTAAATTCTCAAGCCAGTTCATATTTCTCCTGGTAAACCACAAAGGCAGTCTCACATCAGAAACAATTACCCCAATGGTGACTTACTATTGTAAGTACTTTATATCCCAGGATTAAATAACCTTCACATGGTAATTATTATTTATTTATGCCAACAAACTTACTGTTGGTGTTTTTAAACACACAAGCCGTTTGTTGGCATAAATAAATAATAATTACCATGTGAAGGTTATTTAATCCTGGGATATAAAGTACTTACAATAGTAAGTCACCATTGGGGTAATTGTTTCTGATGTGAGACTGCCTTTGTGGTTTACCAGGAGAAATACGAACTGGCTTGAGAATTTAATGCCATTCTGGCAGTTTGTCACAATAGCTCAGTGGTTAGAGCGTCCGCCCGGCAAGCGGAAGGTCTGTGGTTCAAATCCCAGTTGTGGCATTGAATTTTTAAGTTCCAGTTCTACCTCTTAAAATAAGTGCTATTTACTGCTTTTTTATGCTTCCGCAAATTTTTCATTGTCATTAAATAGTCATCAATGTATGATAACTTTAGACTGATTCTCATCAGAGTAGCCTGCTGTAAGACCACTTATGTTTAAGTGGAGACATCGGTGAAATTTATGCAAAAATGATGAAAAATCCGATTTTTCTTTTTTTACTTTAAAATGATGTCTGTACTTTGTACTTTCATAATCTACTGTCGCTTACACCACATCATCATTGAAAAGGGTGTTATGACATGATTTAAAGGCTCATGTGCAGGTGGGCATGGCTCCTGAAATATATTCCATTACCCCATTGCAGCAAAATCACGTACAATTTTGGAATTTAAATTAAGTGGTCGGATTTAGTGGTAGATGTAAGTAGAGACATCTTGTGGGATTTTCTGCAAACATTTATCCCTTTAAACAGTGCTAAGAGTATGACAAAATTTTTGTCTGTGTAATGTGTTAACCACGTGATCATGCTTTACTGAATTTTACACAAGAATTTTTGTTTCTAAAAAGAAATTGTACTGACCAGCTATTATTGCATTCAATATGGGTTGTGAGGCTACTCTCTATTTAAAGGAAAGGGTCACAGACAGTACAATAAAGTCCAGTAAGTAAAAGAATTAGAAATGTATAGTAATGTCAGGGATGAGCAAAGATTAAAACAGTGCACTTAGTACATTCAAATCAGCAAAAAAAGATATCAAGACTAGCAAAACTTAAAGAAGAAGCTAAACAGCTAAAGGACGCTCACTTGGTCCAGGGGAATTCTAAAGCAGTAAACTAAAGTTACTATACATCTAAATCTAAGTCATTTTCTTCGCTTTCTATTCTTTTACCTTTTTTAATCTTCAAAACACTCCTAGCGCAGTTCTTAATAGGGTTCTTTGAAATTTTGCATGTATATTCTTAGATAGTTGCTCTATAAAACTTGGTATTGCTCTAGATAGAGCAGTTTATTTGTTACTGTATAATTTGTTTCTCCACAACTGTTTGACATAGCCAAATAAAAATACCAGCTTTTGTGGACATAATCAAAAGAAGCCTATAGGTAGAGTTTACTTTATTTATAAAAATTAATATTTTATATGAAGCATTTCTTATATTATACTAAAATTGCAACAAAAAATGCAATAAATATTTGTTTTGCAAAAACTATCTCACATAGAAATGTGAAATTTGGTAGACCTAGGCACAGATGCATACAAGTTTTCTCATCATTGTGACAAAAATGGTTGATTTTAGTAATTTTCACAGATGCCTCCTCTTAAATCATATAGCTGTTTCTGATGAAAATGACATGAATAGGAAGAAAGTGGGATCCTTACGGGAATAGACATAATGAGATATAGACCCATCTTACAGCCTAAAAGAGTTAAAAGACGTAACTGATGCTCTGGTGTTCACTAAAGTAGGCAATTCACTGCTGATAATGAGCTTCCTAAACTTGTCTATGTTATGTAATCTGTTCCCTATATCATATATATCAATCTGTGGATCCTTTAGTGTGCTAAGCCAGCTTAAGAGAAATAGTGTAATCTAGATTGCGTCAAAACTACATAACTTGTGCACATTTGTGAAAAATTCTACATACAGTATATCAGAGCTGAAAATTACAAATCAATGTAAATGTTATTTACATTTAAAATATTTATAATGGTAATTAGAAATATTTACATTTAGTATTACACACCTGCATTAATTTTTGGAGTAAAACCTGTGTATAGGCATGAGTGATGAAGTACCTTTCTAATGCTAACATGAATTTACTTTTATTAGTTTTCAGTTCCTTTATATGTATATGGTAATACTATACCATTGTAGTAGCCTACTTTTTGGAATATCTGTAGCTTATTGCTTGGTCTGCATCTGCTTTGTCCGTTGCATATATGTGATCTTTTTTAATGAACACTTCTGGGTTGTCGACTACAATTATAAGTACCTACAGCCAGAACGTATGTGCAGGCTAATAATATTTCAAATATTTTGAATAGCAGTTCACAATAAGCCATTATGTAACAGTTACCTTCTTTTTTATTTTATCTTTTTTTGCAAAAGAAATGCAGGGTACAGTTTTGGTAGTCGATGTGGTCTTTTCAATTTATATTATGATTTATAAAACCAACAAATTTTATGTTAGAAGTTTCAGTGATTTTGTTGCCTTCATTCTTAATCCTTTCTGTCTCCAATGCTTTATTTTTTTTGTGCAAAAACGAATAAACTTAGCTTTTTCAAAATTTATTTGAATTTTGTTGCTGTGAAATTATTTAACTTGCTGATATACTGCCGAATAACCCTGAGAGGTGATTGAGTTTGTGTCCTTTAATTAAAATACTCATACCATCTGCAAAGAAAACTGGGTATGTTTATTGTTCTTGATGTTATAACAGCATTTTTATATATGTATATCGACATATGGTGCTGCAGATTTAGCCCAAACGTGGCGATGTTTGAAGTTGTATTTTTTAAAATATGATGATGCTTGTCACACGTTTGTGCGACAAATGAAACAAGATTTTAATTGCATTGAGGCACAATTTGTAGCTGTTTTTAAATATCGGCCATGACTTAGCTTCAGTCAGAACTAGACAACGAATCTTCTTATATCTTGGGTGTGGTAAAGATCGAGGTTTACTTTTTTGGTTAAATTATTCGCCTTGTGTCATTTTCAATGTTTTATTTCTCCTTATTTCAGTTTAATACTCAAAATACAACACTTAATCATAATTCAGAAACAAATTTTTTGTCCATTCTTCAATGTTGATTTGATGAGTATGTGAAAACACAATATGCACTCTGCGTTGCTTCTTGCACTGCTGCTTTTGTAATCACGTAAGTTTTGTATTCAGACCATATTTTAATTACCACAATATATATCAATTGTTGCACTCTAGATAAACAACTATTTTACTTTTTTGTTGTGACCGCCAAAACATAAACATATGGTGCTCTCTAAAAAGCGGTTACATTTATTGCTAAGTCTCTTCAATATTTATTGAAAAATATTGGAGAGCAAGAGGATTAATGACTTCATTGTCAGAAATCCAGCATTAGCCAACAACTTTTTTGTTGTAGATTAAACAGGTGAAGTCAGCTCCTCGATGCCTCTATTTTGCGTGTTATTAAAGAGGGCTTAGGCCAGAAGCTTCTTCAATGTACACTAGAAATAATAATGAACCCAGAATCACACCTTGTGGAATACCATGCTTTATTTTGGACCATTTGGAGAATGTTATTACCTGCAGAATTTATGATGACCTTTTGCGATCTGTTGGATAAGTATGATGCAATCCGTTGCTTTACCATTTATGCCATAAATGGATAATTTTAGTAACAGTATGTTATTATTTATACAGTCAAATGCTATTGGTAGATCACAGAATAGTCTGAGTGTTACATTTGTCAAGCGCTTTCAGAATTCCGTTAGCTAAGTTGAAAATGGCATTGTTGGTTGACATATTTTGCCTAAATACAAACTGTTCCTTTGCTAAAATATTTGTTTTTAGATGTGACATTCATTTGAACATTAGTTTTCCAAATATTTTGAGAGAGCAGTAACCATAAGGGTCTATATTTCGACATTTGTGGCTCTTTTTCCCTTTCTTGTAGTGGTTTAACAAGAGAATACTTTGTCCTCTCTACCAGAAAATCACAATTAATTCCAGAAACAGCTACATGTTTCTTAGTGTACAGGTATTTGATGTGCAGGAAAGGTACACAAGGAGCAAATTCATATATGAAAGATAGCCACCAGAAGAAAAGAACACATCCGAAGTTTATAACTCAACCAGCCAGAAAAATCTGCATTGACAGAACATGCATTTGTCACCCGTCATCACATCGACTTCGACGGAATAAAAGTTTTAGCCATCTCTGACAACTACTCTCACAGAACAATCCGTGAGAGTATAGAAATTTTAAAACATAAAAATAATTTGAACCGCGACAACGGAAGAGCCCTGAGCTCTATATGGCACCCACTTTTAACCTATGACACCACTGGCCCTCCCACCACCAATAGCAACGCTGGTTTGCGGAGCGAGGAAAGTATAAATTAGGACGTGCAGCTGAGTTTCTTCGCACATAGCCCAAGAGGAAGCAGGACACATGACCTGCGAAACGTCGGCAAGCAACGCCTACATGACGCGGCCTACACCGGAAGAGCCAAGAAAAACAAGGTACACACCTCACATTATAACAGATACTTGAAGCTTGATATAATAGTAGTATAACTTAGGTACTTTGTACCGCATACAAAATAGCTCACACAAAAATATTTAGTATATTGCACACTGGATTGCCATTAAAATATCTTTCATATATGAATTTGCTCCTCGTGATCAAATTGCCTGTCTTGAAGCATCTAATTTTCAATCTTCTGCACAAGTGAAGGAAAGATTATTGCTAAATATCTTATAATAATTGGATTGCATTCAGTGAGTTCACTAGTAGCCATAAAGACCTGTGAACATTGAATATGTTAAGGAAATGTACAGTTTAGTTGCATATATACATAAATATTAGGTTTGCATATTGAACATAAGACATTTTATATACTGGCCATACGACAGAGCAGTGATAATTTTTTAAATACTTACAAAAACAAAATTAAATACTTCCCTGCAGCAATAAATAATAGTAACAACAACAACATAGCTAATAATGTTAACGGAATTCTGTTCTTGAAAGAACTATTTGTGATAATCAAGATCAATTACAGATTAGTTCAGTGCATTAGAATAGGTTACAATTATTCAGCAAAGCCCAGGTACAGTAGAACCCCGCTAATCCAAATTAATTGGGTGTGTAGTCTGTTTGGATTATCGAGAGAAAAAAAAAAGATGTATAAATTCAGCTACAGGATTACCACCTACAAGTTAACATAGTGTAGTGATGTGAGGAAGTGATAAAGTTGTGATTACCAAGCACAACATAACAATGTGTTCTTATGACCTGTGAACATAGCCAATCACATGCGATAATCACAATGTATAGGTAGTTCAATTTGTTTTGTTATTATTTTTGTGCAATAAACATTTCGTTTCAATGTGGTTGTTTCAATGAGTGTCAGTTTTATAATAAAAATGCTTTCTCTACACTACAAATAAGCTTTTCATTGTTTTCTTAAATTATGGATTATGTGTTTGGATTATCTGGAATTTCAGATTTGCAGGGTTCTACAGTAATTACAAAAAATATACAGTTTTGCTGAAATGTTTTAATTATACGTATGAACAAGAAAATATGCACACTTACTACTTACCACTAAAAATTCTCCTCTTATGGTACCAACCAGTGGTGGCACAGGGCTCAAAAGAGCTGTAGCTACAATATATCCAGTGACACCCATTCCTAGCACTGCCATAACAGATATTATTTTCACAGATGAGTATGGAAAGAAAACTGCCAGAAAACAAGCCATTGGGTTTGCCATGCTGCCTAATGTTACAGACAGGTGATAAGCCACATTTCCATATGGTAAGCAAGAGTATGATTGAATGCTAGGAAAAATACCATTTCCAAAAGTGCATACTGTTGCAGCCAATATTAAAAAGTAGACATACACAGTCTTGGAAATATATTGCTGCTCTTGTTCTGAATCTAATTGCTCTGGTAATCGCTTTTGTGGTGCAGTTTCTTTATTTATCAATACTACTGGATGGTTAGCTGCTAAAACTTCTGAATCCTTCATCAAGGATTCCACGTCATCCCTGACTGTGAAGACAGGAGCGCTGTCAACTCTTGCAGGAGCTCCTGATGCTTCAGATCTCTTTGTTTTTTCACTTTGGCAAGCTTTTAAATTATTTAAAAGGAAAAATGCAACTGTGCTCATAGACATCATAGCAAAAAGGAAAATAAAAAATGTTTCTGTAGAAAATCGTGGAGGAGGAACGTATGGTTCTAATGATGTGGGTTTAGGTGAGAAAGTTTCATTTGTATCTAAAGTCTTAGGAATGCATACAGGATTCCCACCTACTCCCTGAATGAGTGCTACCACACTTGGAAGAAATCCACTGAGACCTTCTCCAATAAAATAAGAAATGAGATATATTTCTTTGAAATTTCCCATGAAAGGCATGAATAAAACTGAACTAGTGCATCCAACGACAGAAATGAAGAATGAGAGTGCAAATAAGGCTGTGCTATGCTCTTTCATCCCAACAAGGGTAGTCTTTTGATAAAAAAGGGCCATAAGTAGTAAAGCTGTACTTCCAAAACAGAGGATAACATAGATAATCCAACTGTCCTTCAGTTTCCCAGGTAAAAACTTCTGAGACATACTGTATGCTATAGGACCAATATTAGCAATTTGAACAATGACAGATAGATATGAGGGTAAACTCCATCCTTCAGGTTGAGTTCGTACCATCAGAGGTAGCTGAACAAACATGCCATTAACTGCTATCCACGCTGCTATTCCAAAGAGTATTGCAAGGAAATCCACCAAGATCTTGCGGTTAGTAAAAGCCTTACGGCAGCTGCAAAATGCAGTATTCATACTGGATTTGCTTTTTGGTGCAAGGAGAGGAGTCTCTTCATTCAATACAGTGCTGAAACAAAATCAACAGCAATATTAAAGTCTATTCAACATAATGATAAAGAAGATTGAAATCACATATTCACTGAAAACACTAAAGCAGTGGCAACATAAGGGTTCAGTCCATGGGTACAAACCCACATCTGTAGCTAGGCCCAATAAAGGTTAATATACCATTCTTCTTTGGCTCTGTAGGAAAATAGTTTGTTAAACTATGCAATAGAATTAACATGTTTTGGTTAAGGGTGTGATGTGGAATGGAAATGGATATTTATTACCTGTATTCTGTGACACATTTCTAAGAATTTATTTAGTTTTCATGGTAATTTTTTTATTGCATATGCACTTGTGATACTGATAACTAAGAACTTTTCTTAATTCTATTTTTATTCAAGAATGGAAAATTATGGTGACTGGTGTAACAGGCACAGTAACCAATTACTGATTCCTACTCTTGTTTACTACAAACATACCCACTGTTGCACAGATTGCTTTCTAAACCTTAATTAACTTACTTCCCCCATATTCTTTAAGGGAGGTATTATTAACATTGTAAATTCCATATTTTTGTATCTAAAGTTGTTGTTAGCTAATGCTGGATTTCTGACAATGAAGTCATTAATCCTCTTGCTCTCCAATATTTTTCACTGATGATATTGAAGAGAGCAATAGCAGTAAGAGTAACCGCTTTTTAGAGAGCACCATATTTTTATGTTTTGGCGGTCACATCGCTCTCTCACAATCCCCAGAATGTCTGGAGGACCACACCTGTCGTTGGTTTACGGGTCTCACCGACCTGACCGGGAGAATTATCAAAATAAATTCATCGACCATATCCTCTGATCACCAATCAGAGGACGTATTACATGCCATGACAGGTCAGCATGTTAGGGGTTAAGATTTTATAGAGAAATGGAGAGGTTGAAAAAATAAAGACTCCCTAGCCCTCGGGAACCCTAATAGCATCGGGGTCGGAAGAGAACAAGAGATGACCAAGGTAAGGTCAGATAGAAAAGTTACAGTGAGGAGCAAAACACCAGTAAGTGGAAGTAATGTTCTGCTCAGCTTGGGTACCTTGTGGTCACTGTTCACATATCCCCTAGACGGAGACCCTTGAGTCAAATTCTGAGGTGTACTTGAACACATACTATGAAAATTAAATTAGTCATGTGCTTCCCTTGCTGTTCTGAAAACATGACAACCATGTCACCTCGTAGCTCACTCACCTCACAATTTTGTAAAGCAATATTTCAACAGTTCTTCTAAATTAATGGGCAAACACCGCAAAGTTAACTTCAGTGCACCTGCACAAAATACGTTCTTATGGTGATTTATAAAGTTGTGCACTAGAACTGTAGCGGTTTTCAAACTGATAGTTGAAGGCATAGAAGGCATACAGGTATAATAAGCCTAGCTTCAGTACAGAACAGCCCCCCCCCCCCCCCCCCCCCCCCGTAACTCTCCTATTAAAAGTACAAGGAGACCACTGGAATGGGATAAAATGATGAAAGGTAAAATTGTAACAGCAGAAGTGCTAACACAAAAACTAAAAATAAGAATACAGGAAAAGATTAATTTTTAGACACGATTAAAGGAAGAGGAAAGTAAGCAGCAAAACATCAGAAAGGGAGTGTTATATTTAGAAAGATAAGAGAGTTGAAGAACTTTATAGTAATCCAAAAGCACTGAAACACACTTACACAAAAGTGCACATAAAGTAAGGCATATGTACGTACTAAAATATGATGTTGTTGTTTTCTAGTGCCTTGCATCTGGCAATGAAGCCATTAGCATTCGTGCTTTCCAATACTTTTGAACTGTAGTTTCTTCTGATCTTAATGCTTCACAGGTCTTCAAGTGGTCTTCGTTCATTTCTGCTGGATCGTTACACAGGACACATTGGTGAAGCTGAGATACCTATTCTGTAGAGATGACTTGCTAAGAATACCACTTGCTATTTGACGAGCTTTTGGAAGTGTAGTGTACTGATCCATTTCAAAGTATATTTCCTGTTCTTCTGATATATTGGCTTCTTGTACTGTGAAGACATCTATATCTTGGTCTTTTAATATTTTCATTAGCTCTTGTTTTTTAGACTGGGACATGCCTCCTGCATTCCATTGTAGAATTCTTAAAGTACTGGAATTGTTGTGATGAAATTTGCCTAAAGATGTCCCCACCCGGAGATCCGATTGGGGGACAGTTTTAACTCCGGAATGTTTATCTTTAGGACTCATACTCATGTATGTGGCTTTCATGTAACTGTTTTCTTAACGGCACCAGTTTTACAATGTGGCAGTTACATCACCCGACTTAAACCCCCATTTTGCAAGGGGGACCACACCTATCGTTGGTCAACGGGTCCATCGGAACTAGCTGGGAGGACTAAATAGGTGGTATTTAGATCCATCGACCTTCCCCTCATGTGCCTCTGAAGGACGCTGTTGTGCTGTGACAGGCCAACACATATGTAAATGGCATTTCCTCCATTTTAGATGAAACAGTTATACCGCTGTGATTCGGTCCCCAGAGCCTCATCTGTTAAAAGCAGGGTGCACCACGGGCAGGATGAGGATGGGAATTGGGTAGGAGAGGCTATAGGAGGCACATCACTATCCCTTACACCCCGTGCTAAAATATGTACAACCCTTTGTAAGATGGAAACCCGTGAAAACAGAAAATTACTGGAATGATTGCATTCCATTTTAGGCAGGTTTTACTGTGGTAAGTTCATTAACAGTTCTGAAGATGGCAGAAGGAAAAAAATGTTCCATTATTCACGGAAATGTATGACTCTAGAAAGGATATAATCTGATAGAGAAAAAAAAAATACACCAGGACAAAAAACTTGCAAAGAACACGTTCCGGCGTTATGTGCTAATGCAGATGGAAGCCATATTTTAAAGTCAGTTGTCATAGGTAAAAGTAAATAACCAAGGGCTATTAAGAATGTAATGTCCACATTGCCTGTGCATCACTGCAATCCAAAAAAATGTGTGGTTTATGGCAGACATCGTTGGTTTTACAACCATGCTGTAACTGCAATAAGAAAACAAAATGATGTGAAAGCCATAATCCTATTAGATAATCATCCAGATGCAAAGAAACTGAGTAGTGCTGATGGTAAGATCAAATGTGATTCCTGCCACCTAACACAACACCCTCGATACAGCCAATGGACCAAGGTGTTTTCTACACTGCAAAGAAGTTGTACAGAAACAAATGCTTGTCTGACGTTTTTGAAGTTGAGGAGCCTCTGGACGGTGAAAATAAAGGGGCGGAAAAACACTCCAGAATATAAAATTGTATGATTTCAGATCCATTATTTTCACTTTTGCAAGTGCAGTAAGCAGTATTTCAAACTCTACATTGACTAATGAGTGGAAGAAACTTTTGTATGATGACAGTGTTGAATTAGACACCAATGCAATTGAATTAAATGACTTTCACCAAACACTGGTTGTGGGTGGCGACAAAGCTGTCATAGAAGACAACATCGAAGACTGGCTTGACGGAGATGAAGTTGATCGAGGCTATTACACTATGATTGACGAAGAAATTGTGGAAAGTGTAACAATGGAAGGGACGCTAGTAGCAAATCTGAGGCTGAGAATGTGGATTTTGGAAAGTTGAAAGTAAAATTAAGTGAGGTTAAATAGCATTTGAATCGTGTAATAGACTTTGTCGAGAAAACTGACAAAATCAGATTTCCACATACTATCATCATATGAGGAGTCTTTGTGATTTATTGTGAAAGAGATGTGTGATAAACCACAAAAGAAAATTGATAGTTTCTTCAAACCAAACAAATAAAAAATGTGTAATTAAAATCAGGTGGGCCTACGTTCCAGTAAAATTACACAGTACATATTCTAATTTCATTCACAATTTTACTTTCTAATCTCAATTTTTCTCTTCCAGACTTTTGACAATCCGGGCAACATTAAGCCTGGATTAACGAGTTTTGCTGTAATCTCAACTTGAACATTGTATGAGAGGTAGATCTGGAACCCAAAAATTCAATGCCACAACTGGGATTCGAACCACAAAGCGGAAGGTCCGTGGTTCAAATCCCAGCCGTGGCACTGAACTTCCAAGCTTCAGTTCCACCTCTCAAACTTTACCCACACACGGCTTGTGTGTTTATTGTTTGTTGGCATAAATAAATAATAATTGAACATTGTAATTTAATTTGACAATGAGAAACTGTGTGTAGCAGTCTACTGATAAAAAAAAGTAATTTCAGATTCTATTACCATCACATTTCAACTAAAATCCATTACTTATGCATCTAAAGTTATGTATCTAAAGTTATTTTGTGGAACTACATCCCAAAGACACACACCAAATTTCAACTTCCTATAAGCTACCATTTTGCAGAAAAAAGAAAAGAATTGTTGGCAATTTTACCTTGTGATTTGTATTAATTCAAAATAAAACCCATCTAAACACACACACCTATTGTACTAGAACACTTAAAATAATTCATTATATAAAGGGCAGTAAACTTCCTTTCTTTCTTACTTATTTTTTTCAAGGTTTAACATCTTTAACCAGCTAGACAGACATTTTACCTCCACACCATAGAGATGGACTTCATTTTCTTTAGCACAGTATATTTACTACAAAACTTGGACAGCTGGTGCATGACCATTGTGACTTTCACTACATTTCCCTGCATGCACATGTTAAATCATCACAAGTGCGTCAGTCTTACTTCTGTTAGGTAGATGTTCGTTCTGTGCTGTTCTAGTCCAGTTAACGTGTGAATAACATTAGTGGTGTTTAAAAGTGTTTAGTTTTGCTTGAAATTGGAGAGCAAGAGGATTAATGACTTCATTGTCAGAAATCTAGATTTAGCTAACAACAACAGTTTTGCTTGAAGTGTTTTTAAAATGAATCAATTGTAGCATACAGTACAACAAAGAGTGTGTATATACAATATGTATGTGCTTACATCATGTTGTAGGGAAGTTGTACAGCAATTTGAAACTAAATTTCCTAGTCTGCGTATTTCTGAGAAAGGACACCATTTGTTTGCTTGTAAATAAATTCAGGGAGAAGGGTACAATTCATGATAGGAAAAGAAAGGTAAAACAGTGTGTGCTTATAGAACAGAAATGTAATGAAATCGGAGAAAGGTTGCAATGGTCACCTTGAAAATCTCTTAGGAGCCTTGCCTAGGACAAAATTAAAACAAAATATCACGAGAGAAATTAACACTATAACGCAAGCTGAACTAATGCATGTGAATGAAAATTTCCTTATAAGATCCCATAGAGGTACTGATGCAGACGGATGACATTTTCAACATCTTGTGTGATAAGCCAGGTTTTGTGTTTATTTTGATAATTGTTAATGTGACTTGAGATTTGATTGGACATCCATGCATGTGTAACAAGGAGACAGGCCGTACGACTGCCAGCAGTCGTGCAGTACGTGTCTGGGAGATGGACTGTGCACCTGCTGACCAAGTTTTATACTAAACACACTGTAGAGTTTAACACCCATTCTTACTAACCATGCCACCACAAGTGGTGAGCATTGATATACATGAAATAAAATAGTTAGGAAAGGAAATTTGGGAAGGAAACTCTGCAGCCCTAAGTTGAGAGTATCTCTCTAGCATTTGCCAGTTAGGACTGAAGAACTGAGAAGCATCTTGGACTCCCGGTCCTAAATCTGTGCCTTAACGACCCAAACTACCTGTTGTTGATCCTTTATTTTCTTAGACAAATATTTTTTAGTATTTTTTACTTTCTCTACTGCATGCATTACACTAAGTAGAGGAAGTACTGTATTCCACCCAAAAATTTGATACACAGAATTCATCAGAAAAATGCATGTTTTGAGATTCCTTGAAATCAGAAAAAGCATTTTTAGACAAAGGTTTGTATATGTATGTGTACAAAACTTGGTGTTTAAGATTTTCCAAGGATGCAACACAAATTCACAGAAATTCTTCTCACCTACATTTTTTTCATGTTTTCATTTTCTCCAAAAGTAGCTCTTAACAATTTTGTTTGAATTACCATGTGCTCAAGAAATTTTCATGAAAAATGAAATGTATATAATTAGTTTTCTGAGAAAAATTTCTAAAGTCTTCTCATAAATAGTGTGTTCTAATGAGATCTAAGCTTTTGTGTAAGTAAGATTTTGTCTATCTCTTACAGTTTCCCAGTTATGTAAAAGTCATTCAGAGTGAAGAGGCTTTCATACTATTGCAAGAAAATTCAATATATACATTTCATTTTTAGAATAGGTATCTCAGCTTCACCAATATGTGTCCTGTGTAACGGTAAAGCAGAAATGAACGAAGACCACTTGAAGACCTGTGAAGCATTAAGATCAGAAGAAACTAAGTTCAAAAGTATTGGAAAGCACGAATGCTAATGGCTTCATTGCCAGATGTAAGGCACTAGAAAACAACAACAACATTTCATTTTTAATGATAATACCTGAAACAATATTGGTATAGCCATTTTTACAAAAATCAAAATTGTTAAAAAAATATTCCATGTAGAGGATAGTTTGGGGTGGGGAATTTCCTAGAAAGCCAAGTCACATCCTTGGAAAAATCTCCATCTAAGTACCAATTTGGTTTTAAACCGACTTTTTGTCTTTGAGTTATGCTGTTCTGTCTCTTATGCATGTAACCGTTCACTGACATATGCACACTTTTGAAAATACCTTTTTTGAGTTCAGTGGTCTTCAAAACATTTATTTCAGTGAAATATAATACCCAATTTACTATGCATGCTAGAGAAACTAAAAATGTGAAAATTTTTAAGCGAGTACATTAATTTTGAAGTCCTAAGCTTATATTCACCAAACTTTGTGTGACTTTAGTAGTAACTTTTTCCATTGGAGTGTCTTTCTAATGGTTTTGAATCCTTTACTGCAGGATCATTCACTTCATTGTACATGGTGGATATCCCAATTTTTTTCCCTGATTGAGTTATTGAACCCTGGTAACCTCAGCTTTAAATAAGGCACTGGTCTCACAGCCAATATTAAATACCCCAATAACAGGGCTCTCAGGCAGAACCACCACTACTTCTGAACTTTATCTCCCCCCCCCCCCCCCCCCAAAAGCTATCAACTCTATTTTCCTTATGGTAACAAACATTTCTTTGTGGCATTTACCCCATATAATGCTGTGTAAACTTTAGTTTTTATTTGTTTGTACTGTTGTTTACAGAGACCACACAGGTTCTAAACTTTCTTTAGAGTATCAGTATTTCTCCTAGCGTAGGTGTGCCCAAAGATTAACTCTGGCATGCTACTGTCGTCGGAACATTGTATCCCCGGACTCCACTCGAGGGAAAATGCTGGAATCACACATACAGTGGTCAATTGCACATGTGCTGTGTGTAAACCAACAAACAAAATGTCAGCTTTGCAACACAGGACATATCATTTCCACAGTGCATTGGAGGAGGAATACTTTTGTGTTGAATCAGGAAAACATTAATTGAGGAGCAAAATTTTACGAAATTGAGTTATATATAGTATCAGCATAATTTTCACCTTCTGCATCGTTCTGTGAAATCAGATTTTGCAAAATTCAATTCGTGTCCTGTGCAGAAGGTAGGGAATATTAGCAGTTTTTTCAAAACTCGATAGATGCACTTGCTCAGTTAAAGCAAAGTTCGATAGATGCAATTTTATGATTTTATGATCCAGGATGTAGCTACCTCAATCCTATGAAACGCATGTTGGCATTGACTGCCATCTCACTGTTGCGATTCTTGGAATTCTCAATCATTTCTGCAAGCTTTGCACACTGCTGCATTGTTGGCAATAATTTAGAACTCAGGTTGTGCACTTGGATTTCACATTCTTTTCTGCAAACTTTGTTGTACTTATCTGGCATTTTTATTCTTAGTTGAGACACTGCACTGTACTGTGCACAATGGACAGGAGCTCAGATTGTGAAATTGTACCAGTCGTAGAATGTGCAAAAAACAAGGAAAGGAAATCAAAATGCAAGTCAAGGAAAGCTCATACTCCAGCAATTGCATGTTCACATGGTCTCAAGTGCACTCCAGGAAATTCTAACAGTAAAGGGCATAAGCACTGTGATGCAGCTGACTTATAATGATATAAGTGGATTTCACCAACACCTTTCTGTGCTCAACAAAATAGATCAAGATAAATTTGTTATAAAATATATGAGTATTACATCTCCTAATCACAGAGTGGTGAAGAAAGCAGCCTGTTAGCATTAAATACAGAGTGAGAACTAATGATGGCCGAGTATTGCCAGTATGCGCTGCGAGCTTCCAAGGAATCACAGGGGTGTCAAAAGATAGATTATCTCTCCTGGCTAGAAAATTTAACTTATCTGGGAAACCAGAGGAGGTGGCAGAACAGGAATATTACAGAATATTATTGCTACTATAAAGCAAGACAATAAGTACAGATGTAGAGAAAGCCACTATGGAAGAGCAAAATCAAGGAGAGGATATTTACCTTCAGAACTTAATACCAGAAAAATGTGGACCAACTTTTGCAACGAAAGAAGATTAAGAAATCTACCAGTCTGTTCATTGTCAAAATATAAATTCATATTTTACAACTTCTTCAATCTTTCATTTCGTACACGACACACTGACACATGCTCAACCTGCAAAATGGAACTGATGAAGATTAACACAGAGGTGGATGTGGAAAAGAAAAACGAACTAAGAACCATGTACAGGCTGCACAAGATGCACCCAAAAAGGTTTTATCAGCTATTGAAAGAGGAAAACGCCAAGGCAATCACTATTTGCTTTGACATGAAGCAGAATCAACCACTGCCCAAACTTTCTGTTAGTGAAGTATTCTATGCAAGGCAGGTGTGACTGTATAATCTATGCATAATGATTCCATCTAAATCCCAGAACAAAGACATTTCCTTGTATACATGGTTGGCAACTGAATCTGCTAAAGGCTGCAACCAAGTTGCCTCAGCTTTGCACCACTCCTGGTTGGAACTGGAAGAAAGGATATCCAGCAACGCTCCTTCTACCATTCGTTTATTTTCAGACCCTCGCTCTAGTCAGAACAAGAATAGTGTGATGTTCACGCTTATTGCTTTCCTGGAGAACAATAACAAATTTTCCCGCATTTCACATATCTACCCAATACGTGGGCACAGTTATATGCCTCCTGATAGAGTTTTCGGTAGAATTCAAAAAGAGTTAAGAAAAAAAGAGAATATCTTGAGCCCTGATGAGTACCATCAGATATTAAAAAATCACGACTCTGTGAAAGCATTGTTCAAAGACTGGAAAATTAAGGACTTGAAAAAAAGTGCAAAACAAACACTTAAGTCAAATCTTCCTTTCAAAATCCAACGAATCATAGCGTATTCCAAGCAATCAAAGGAAGAACATAAGGTATGTGCAGAAGTTCAAAATACATATTCTGCTTTGCCTGTGGAGGTGGATGTGATGAAACCGTGCAGCAAGTCCTGCAGCGAATTCCTGCTTCGATCTCAAAATGTTCCCAAAATTAATGGACTGAGCAAAGAAAAGAAAAAGGATGTTCAAAATCTAGCTAAATTTTTTGAAATTCCATAAACTGCAAAAGAATTTTATAAAGACGTACTAGAAGATACTAATAAAGGTTAAAGCTTACTTATTCACATTGTTTGGAATTTTTTGTGTGTATTTAATATAATTACACAATTTGGTAATTGATTCTTCTTTCAAAGCACTTTCTCCCACCCCCTCCCTCCAAATATTATTGATTTTTACTCTTTATTGTTTCACCAAATTTCTTAGCCCAGCTCCTAATCTTTTGGATATATGATTTAGACCTTCTTCCTTATTGATTCAGCAATGCAGCCCATGCACTGCAAACTCTTGTAACTGTTCATGAATTTTAACATCTCCATCAAATAGCATATTATATATCTTATTCAGCTTAAAAAGAAACAAATTTATAAATAGAATTCGTATTTTATTCATCAACAAACTTTATAAAATGAAAAGAAAATAATGCGGGTCTGATCTTTGCTTGTTTCGTTCTGCTAACCTAGCTCTAAGAACAAAAAGAGCAAGACCACACCTTCCTTTTTGTGCCATCATTTGCAATTTTAAAACAAAATGTAATGATATACTATAACATGAAGCTGACTTAGCTGATGCACTAAATCACATTTCTGCAACACTGTGGTTTGGTAGCTCACTCCCAGTCTTTACATTTACCCACTCCGGTAACCAAAATCTGTGAATCCAGTAGAAAGAAATCAGAACAGATGTGAAACAATACAGTGCTTAGAAAAAGTTTTTTCTTTCCATCTGTTAAGCTTGCGTTTTGCAAGTCAAACTTGGGTCACAACCATATATAGGTATACTGTACAACTATTTTCCATAAATATTCTGTTTTACCAATGCACAATAGGATACTGAATAAAAACTGAGTGAAGTGTGGAACTATTTTGAATTAGGCAGTAAGTCACCCAATACAACTAATTTATAGAAGCACATTACATTTATACATCAAGTTAGGTTTACACACCTTTGCTGAAAAAAAATAATACACAAGTTTCCTCAGTCAGGATACCAGAAAATGAGCCAAAATAAAATTGTTTACATGCATTTATACACAGTAAACTGCCAATAATAACACAATACAGTGAACAAGTTCTCCCCTTTAAAGCTGTTTATAAAATAAGTATTGAGTATCAGTGCTTACAAATCAGTATTGGTACAGAGTATCGAGGAATAGTGGTATCGTCCCATCACTAATTTATGCAAACATTTATCTCAACTTAAACTAGAGAGAAGGATAAGCTTTTGCAAGAATAGTGCTAGAAGCTGCATAAAAATAAACAATAGTGGAAGTCGAAATGCAGCACGCATCGTTCTTTTCTTTCCTGTTGTAAGGGAATATTTTTTTCATCTCAAAATGTACATGACATAGTTTGCACTTTAAGTATTTTGCACTTGCTTGTAATCATGTTTCTGCTATTAGAACATACAGTGAAGACCTGCAAGATCTTCCAACATGTAGATTATGTTTCGTATCAAAATGTTAACGTTTAGGTAAATTTTATTATCCTGCAGAAGTAGCACAGGTATTTTTTTGGGTAAAACTAGATGAGCGGTATCACGTGGTTCACTGACGGTTATAGTCTGTCATGGACATACAGCAGAAGAACAAAGCACAAATATCTCTTGCCAACCTGACATTGTACAACTCGATAAAGGCGACAATATCTCTTCCTCAGTCCAATTTTTCATTTTAAAAGGTATGTAGAGTACAAATTAAAACCACAACCACACCACACAAAAACTTACATCACATCAGTTAATTCCAAAACAATAATAACTCTAAGAATAAGAACAACATTCACATGCTTCCACGGATTTCATACTTCCAGCCTCGACGACATATACATCATCAACGTGTTGAAGGACAGGTAGCTGATAACACCACTCTTCAGTCACAACACAGCTGCCTGTTCGCCACATGACGCCACTATTCTACAGAATAACCTTTTTTGTTTCTTTTTATACATTAACAGAAATAAATAAACACTAATTTCTTTACCAATTTCAACTAACAGGCATCAAAAGTCAATTAAAACATTCCCTACTCACTTAACAATGAGGTTGGCTTTTATTTTAATTTCCTGAATTTCTCTAGCTATTTGCAGAAATTTTCAACATCTTATTCATAATGCGAATATCTCAAGCATAAAATAATGTCATTTGTATTTCAAGGAAAAATTAAAATCTGTCTAACTTTATTAAGAATATCTGGCTTGATAATGAAGCCAAGTATTAAATTTTGCATTATTTTATTGTGATTACAAAAACACAGATATATGTACATATGCCTTCTTCTAAAATTGCTTTCCTTTGAGATAAGGATCCCTCACAAGCGCATTCTCGATTAAATCTGAAAATCGAATTTTGAGTGAGAACTTTTACCTAAATAGTAGAGAAAGCAAAACAGGATTTTTTTCTGGCATTCCTGTGCAAACAGATATCCTGAGAAAGACGTCATTACATTCATTGGAAGCGGAGATGTCCGAAACACTAGCTGCAGGGAGCAAACGGTGTAGATTGAAAAGTTCAGCTTAGAAGTGAAATGCCTGAAGAGCACCTGCAACAAGCTCACTGAGGGAATTCCTCTCTTAGTTATTTGGCAGGCTTATACAGATCGCAGAATATATTCGCGCATCGCAATATTTTAGATAAAAATTAATGGGTGTCGAAATTCACTTTTGTTGTGAGCTTCAAATTTTCAGGTCTAAAACACTAATACCCTGAAACGGCCAGTGCTCGAATTTTCTGTACCAGTGCTGCCAAAGAGGGTATGTTCCATTTTTGCCTGTAAATCCACTTCTTTGAGCTCAAGATCAATTTTTCTGGATCATTAACACACGCCTAACCCTAAATTAATAAGTCGGTCAAGCTCTTACACACCAGGATCTCAGTACAGATTTTAAATATGTTACCTGTCACCTCCTTCACCTTCTTGTTCCAAGGCTTCTTCAGTCATGGACATCGAGGGTAAATGGCATATCCAAGAAACGATGAGGTATTCATGGTATGGGATTGCATAACCTCAGAATAAAATAACCTTTGAGCTGCATAGATAAGACATAACTATTGCAGCTAAGCTTAAGCGTCCATTATTCTTCACTTTGTAATCAGTATTTCAAAATGACGTAATGTTCCAGGTTATCTAAATTATGGGCTTAGATTTAACCCAGATCCACATATCCCACATTTGTACCTTCCTCCCGTCCTTCTCTTTTGACTACCAGCAGAACATATGACTACCGCTTTTCCTCGAACGTAAGGTCTGCCAACCGTCAGACTAAAATTACTTTCTCGCGATTACATGCTTTCCCTACTTTGCAGGCATGAAAAGCAAAAAGCGTCATGTTTCTCGATAAAGCTTAACACTGATAACTTAATTCGACAGTGTGGCATTGTCAGTACAATGCAGGAACGTTTGTTTTCAATGCCGGAGATGCTTTCCATGTTTTAAAGCACTAACAGTTGAAGAAGAAGAAGAAGAAGAAGAAGAAGAAGAAGAAGAAGAAGAAGAAGAAGAAGAAGAAGAAGAAGAAGAAGAAGAAGAAGAAGAAGAAGAAGAAGAAGAAGAAGAAAAAAAAAAAGAAGAAAAAAAAGAAAGGTTCCACTAACTGAAGGCTCGCTTCAAACAGTGACATTACAGTTTGGAAAGCGAAGGTATACTTAAAATTAAACATGCTACATAAGCGAGGACTATCGCAAGTAAGACCTCGCCAGAGCAAAAAAAGGGCCCGGAGGAGTTTACGGCTCTCCAGGTCTCCGGAGGATAACAACCACCGTCTCCAAGAGTAACTGAGAAATGAGCGACAGCACTCAAACTCAGGTGGGAGCTCCATCTAAACCGGAAAATGGCTCTCTATGGCGGACTACTAAGACTCAGGGTCTTCCAAAACGCAACCGAACCTTTCGCCAGGGTCGGATCATTGTCCAGTCGGAAAGTGAAACGCCTGAACTGCAGGCGTTCTTGGAGAAACATCGTTCGTGGCGGTGGATACTTATTGCTGACCTTGATCACCCGCACCAGGTCCAATGTGGTCCCAGCTTCCTCCAGTATTCGTGAACTACTCTTCTATGTAGGAAACCTCGGTGGAAGAACTTTCAGGCGACATATGTAAGGTTGCTGCCGATAAGACCTCTGGATTTGATAGAATCACGATTGCCGCCCTCTAGGTCACGCCGCTCACCTAGTACAACTCTTGGTACACCTTTTCATTGAAATTCTTAGAACTTCGTATTTCACAAAAATCTGCGAAAGTCACCACAGTTATTTTACGGTCAAAATTTATAATATTTGTTGCAGATAACCGTATTAATTTGTGCTAAATAAAAATCGTTCTTTACATCAAAATTAAAATAGTAGTTTAATAGTCAGTAACTGGCTGCACATTAAGTTCACCAACTTCCAAGGGGGGGGGGGGGGCCGCGGCCGCCACTTGCCCCCGTTTCGCGACGCCCATGGCCAGGAAAGGACCCTTACTCGCCAGAGAGTTATCGGCCAATCAGTTTACTCTCAGTTCTGAGAACTCTTCGAAAAGGTACAGGGACGGCTAAGGAACACCTTGTACAGATATAACATCATTAGATCAGATCAATTCGACTTCCGCACCTCCCACTCCAGCGCCTACCAACTTCTCTGGCTGGTTGATGAGGTGTACACAGCCTTCAACAGACGATAATACGTCTTATCCCTACTGTTGAACGTAACAAGAGCATTAGACAGCGTGTTACATAACGGTCTCCTCTCCCGTCTCTTCAACTATCAAGTTTCATACCATCTCAACCACCACCTGTAGTTTTATCTATGGAACAGAACGTCCTCCGTATCCTATGAGGATGCCATTTCCTCCCCTCCCTTGTCTCATATGTGCTGGGGTACCTCAAGGCAGTGTCCTGGGCTTCACACTATTCCTTCTCTACACCAACACTCTCCCCACACTGCCACGCTGTTCACTCTACTTGTCTGCAGCTGACACTGCTGCAATGTTATGTCCCCTAAACACTACTTGTCAGCCAGAGGCATCCCGAACTACACGAATCTATGTACTAACCACCTGGTTTAACCGCTGACGATTACGGATTCTCCCCAGAAGAACCAGACTATCATCTCTGGCCGCCATTTCACGAATGACATTTTACCTATCCACCTGGCGGGGGAGCCCGCCTCGGTAGCGTGTCTGCTTCACGTTCAAGAGGTCGCGAGTTCGAATCTCGCTTAGGGTAAGTTATCCGGGTAAGGTTTTTTCCTGGAGGGCGTTAATTAAAATACAAAACCTGGCGGGGGAGGACCTGCATCCGTGATATATCTGAATGTCACCCTGGTCGTCAAACTGACTTGAAAGACACACCTGCAGGAACCTCATCAGCAGGAGAATGACAATATTATACGCGTTGTATAACAGGAAGTAACACTTGTCCCGGAATAACAAACTAGTGTTGTACAAGCTACTCATCCGACTAGCATTTACATACGCCTACCAAGTCTTGGGAGTCGCCGCAAGTACTCGCTTCCGTTAGCCGGGAAACCTACAGTCCTGCTATCTATGAACAGCAACAAGTTCCTCCTGGTACACTCCAAAAGCGACCATCCAGAAGGATCTCCTCTTTCCCTCCGTCAAATAGTACATTTATATCACCTCCCAACCATTCTTTAACAAACTTAGCTCCAGTTTCAACTAGCTCATCCGGGGACCAGGGAGTATGACCTGGCGAAACTTACAAATGTTCTAGGCAACCTGTGGCAAACCCCTGAAAGCTACAGCAATCTCCTACCACTATACAATGTCCTGGAACCAAAGAGAATAAAAAATCCCAGAGGGCTCACAAATGAAGAAGAAGAAGAAGACGAAAGGAAAACTATCTCTCACCCATCAGTCAACACGAACGTCTCTGCTCCTACTACCCATTCACGACCAGTAGAAACTCCTGCCCTTAGCTGATAAAAGACAGGAGGTGGTCAAGACATATGCAACCATCGTCGCTGCTGCTGAGAGTGAGATGGTAAGGCGTTTCTGATGTCACATCATGCGCGGTTCTACAAGTTGGTGAATGTATTGCATTGCTGCTAGCGCCGGAGATTAGAGGCTCTTGTGTTCGATATTCTAGCGAGTGAAGTGGATCGAAGAAGAGGCTGCTTCGCGCCTGTTTCACTAGGCGGCTACGTCACCAAGAAAAATGAAGTGATGGGAAATTGAACTAGATTCGCCTTAGTGAAGTGAAAGGAAAACTGGACAGTCACAGTATAATTTTAGTTAGATGACCGTGGCTCAAGCTCAACATAGGTTGGCCATGCCCGGCCTGTAGTCTTCTATAAATATATAGTAACAACAACAGGTGCCGATTGTAACAAACTTTGTAGTTTAATCCTAGTCTCTAAGAAGTAAAGAGTTCATTTATTTCGAAAGATCACTGGCAAAAAACACAATTTTAAGTAGTTAAAATACCGTTCTAAAATAGGTATGCTTCTCGTGTTAACCTCAGACACTAGCGAGACACATCTCGTACTTGTCACCTCACCTTAAGGAAACCAGCATTTGTCGGCAATTCGCTGTCAAGGAGTTGGAATATTTAGCTGGAGCATTAGCTTTCTGTACTTAATCCGCTTCCAAGAAAAGTACATTATGTATGTTGAAATGAGATGGCCTTGCGTTAGCAAATTTACTGACATAAAGCACCACTGGGGAACCGAGTTCGTCTCACTGATGACATCGTTACGTACCTCGTAGTCTAACTTGGTCAAATAAACATCATCATCATCATTATCATCAGCAACAACAACATCATCAACATCATCATCAACATCATCATCATCATCATCATCATCATCATCAACATCATCATCATCATCATCATCAACATCATCATCAACATCATCATCAACATCATCATCATCAACATCATCATCATCATCATCATTGCTGCTCTTGTTTTTGTTGCTGCTGCAACTACAGCATTTCATTTGGACAGTTCCAGTTATATTTCAGAGTCAAAAACTAGCTACTCCAGTATCCTGACCCCGAAAAGATGAATGTAAGATAGATGCTCCAGAACAATGAGTGCCATTCCATTTTCTCCATTTCTCGCCTCGAAAGAACATGGTAATCTGTAGATTTTATTCTTCATATCCATATACAAACTTTACCGTGCCACATGCACACGACTTTCTCCAGTTACTCTTCTACAAGCCATTCTTACAAATCATCCTTCTTCCATTTATTTCTTAGTAATGGATATAAAAGTCCATTGTATTTACATATTCATTCTAGATATAAGTAGGCCGATATGATTGTCAGATTCTTAAAAGAGTGGATTGCTAAGTGATGGCTTTGGAATTCAATACTTTTGCATGACCACCAGAAAAACGAATAGCGACCTAGCATTTAAGGAAAAAAAAACTATTTAAAAATTCAAACCAATAACAAAGAATCTTTCAGAAATGGTTAATGTAAACAAAAGTCATAAATTAGCGCTTTAAGGCAATGTATCTGAAATTTTGTGAAAATTACCCAAAAGTTTTATTTCTACTTTTTCCATTTTTTTACTATGCTTATACTTTGTACTTTAACGGCACACTTAAGTTTTCTCAATAGGAGCCATTTTTAAAGCTCCAGGAGGACATGTAAATGTCCCAATGCGGGTGGGTGTGCCTCGCTAAGCTCCGTCGTTACAGCTTTGAAATGCATTTTTCGTTTTCACTGGCCTTGATTTTGGGCTCTTGCAGGGAATTTTGCTTCAGAAAAGTTGTGAGTTGGCTATGAAATTAATTCGATATCGAGTTGAAATGCCGCGAATCTGACACATATTTTGCCTCCAAACAGAGAAATGCAATCAGTGTTCTGTAATTCTGTAATATTGCCAGGTTATTTCAGTGTTCCAGTTATATATTACGCATTGTTTAGGTAGTTAACATGTTTTAAGTTATTCGTTAGTCTATAGTAAAGCAGTAACAAGCAGGTATTTTATGAATTTTGTGTATAAATTAGCGGAAGTGCATAGTGCAGAGGTTAGCTAACAACAATAAATGCGAACAATGCGAGGGCGAAAGGGAAGTTTTCATATTAAGAAACAAACAAGCAAACTTAAAATTCTCAAAAACTGCTACTGAGGCCAATAAGAAAACAATACAGGTCCCGCATATGGTGCTGTGGAATTTTAAGTTGACTGAATTTAGTTAAAGTACAAAAAATATTGTTAAACTTTAAAATCCATTTTTCTCAATTATTTTTTCAGCAGTTTTGACTATTCAAAATGCTCCTTGGACCCTAGTTTATAACATTAGCTTGAAATTTTCAGGAGAGCTTCAGAGATTAAGGTATTAAAATTTGTCATGGAATGTAGTTAAAAAGTATTAAGTAATTGAGCTGAAATTGAATATTTTTCATGACTCATACTGAAAATCCGCACTGTAATTCGTAATGTTAGACAATAGCAGCATATACAGGAGTAACCTTATTTCCTGGAAAATAAAGTCTTGTAAGTGAAGTGGAAAATATTCCAAGACTGTTCCTCTCTATTATCACGCGCTGCACACGCTAGTTGAAGACTGGGTATTTCCTCTGCCGCTCTCTTCTCTTGCAAACAGAACAAAGTTCACGCACACCACTGACTCGATTTACCCCTGTGATTTCTGCAACTCTTTGGATGCACGAAGGGTTATCTACTTTCCCGAGGGCTGGCTGAAGTGGGCTACCTGGCATAGGTTTCGCATAAGTACAGCATTATATACCATAAATAAAGCTTTCAGTCAAACTTCATTCAGTTTGTTAGAAAAACGATTTATTATTAGGATGACAAAATAGTGACATAACTTATTCTGCATAATAATTTGTCAGGTTCAAAGCAGAATAATACCTACTGGGATTAAGTAAGTCAATATGAATGTGGAACATTTAATGTGGTCTGAGTATGCTTGAGCCACTTCATTTTCCAAGCTCACGGCTTTTCGGAATCTTTTTGCTCTTTTCGCCTTCACTAACTTGTCTGACTAACACACAAACGAAGAATATTTGTTAAGTTCATAACTAAAATGCGGTTCCTGTGGTGAGGCTTACATATTGTGACTTTTGGTTGTGGTGAAAAGTAAATACGACAGGTGTAGTCGAGATAAAGAAACACTTTTATTTCCGTAAACAGTAACTTGTACACTCGTTGCAACAACAAGAAAGTCTTTTTCGATTCTCCAACAGCACGGCTCCGAACTCGTAACACAAAGAACTGTCCCTTCTCCGTCGGCACGACTCCTCAACCTTTACATACGTCTGTCCTCTCCGTCGGCACGACTACTCAACCTTCACATATGTCTGACTGGCTCTTCTGTCGCACTTTACCGCTATTTATATCTCCCAGGCACTATTCTGGAAGCTTCAGGAACGTTCAGTTATTGCGGTGAGATACAAAGCAGAAAAGATTCTCGAAGTCTCTATCCTTTTCTCTCTTTCGGCAAGCGCCCCAACAATGCGGACATTCTCTGTCTCTTTCCTTCGGCTCCTTTGCCGTAGTGCCGACAATAATGCGATGGGTGACACTGCTGTTGTCGGCAATTAGATGCGGCGGGCGCGGTGACACTGCTCCCTCCTCAGAACTGGTCGTCCCGACCAGCACTATCACTGCGGCATCTTCCTTGCGCCCCGGTGGACTAACCCATCGAACCTCTTCTCCAGGAGGCACGATCCTAGGTATCGCTGTTGGATAGTGTCCCTTGGTCCGGGTAGGACGATGTATGCCATCCTGCTTCGAAATTCTGCAACAGTACCGCCGGTCTTGACGGTCCCTCGTCCAGTTGCCCTTCTTCCTGGTGTTTTGACGGGCCATCCTGCGCACTTGGAAACGGCTCACTGGGTGCCATGTCCGCCGACCTCTCTGGCGCACCTTCGCAGCCACCTTGCTTCCGATAGGTCCGGCAACAACCCCCGCCACATCCGCGCGAGTCACGTTCACCGCTGCACTCGTGTTCACTCGTGCTCGGCACGGTCTCTCCTGTATCCTGCCGTCCAAGATGATGTCCACCATTCTTCCGTTCACGGCACTATGCGTCAGGTGATTGGATGGCTCCGACGGTCCCCCCATGTCACACGCCAAGTCGGTTCTCGCGTGTTGCTCGTTTGCTTGTGCGCTTCCCTGCTGATCGTCCTCCACGTCGTATCCTGGTTGGTTACGTACCCGACACACTCCTCCAGAGGATCCTCGACGACGTCCCTGAACTGCCCCTTTGTCTTCCCCGAGACGTACACTTTCGTTATCTGAAACGGGCGCAACTGTCGCCTCGGCCACTAGGTGCTCCCTCCCCGGGTCCGCGCTATTCCGTCTGCCCCTGGCATCCAGTACTTTGACGCTCTCGTCAACTCTTACTACCAGGGCGCCAAGACGTTCCTCGTCGTCCTCCACGACGTCCACATGCTGGCAGAGGTCTTCCACCTTTTCGCCGAGTTCTTCCACGTCTTCCGTCACGCCAGTCAGTTCGCCGAGTTGTTCCACGTCTTCCGTCACGCCAATCAGTTCGCCGAGTTGTTCCACGTCTTCCGTCATGCTAGTCAACTCGCCGTCAATTTTCACCAATAGCTCCATCTTCATCTCTTTCAGCTCGGCAGCGAGATTGTCATTTAACGTTTCCATTTTGGCAGCGAGGTTGTCGTTTGCCGTCTTCATTTCAGCGAATAATTCTTTCATCATTGCCATCATCCTGGTTTCCGAATCTCCCTCTATCTTGGTTCTAACGTTGCAACTTCTAACGACGATGTAACGAAACTAGAAGCAATTCGACGGATCCCACTCCTGACACCAGTGTGATTTTGGTGGTTTGTGTGAAGTAAAGTAGACAGATGTAGTCGAGATAAAGAAACACTTTTATTTCCGTAAACAGTAACTTGTACACTCGTTGCAACAACAAGAAAGTCTTTTTCGATTCTCCAACAGCACGGCTCCGAACTCGTAACACAAAGAACTGTCCCTTCTCCGTCGGCACGACTCCTCAACCTTCACATACGTCTGTCCTCTCCGTCGGCACGACTACTCAACCTTCACATACGTCTGACTGGCTCTTCTGTCGCACTTTACCGCTATTTATATCTCCCAGGCACTATTCTGGAAGCTTCAGGAAGGTTCAGATATTGCGGTGAGATACAAAGCAGAAAAGATTCTCGAAGTCTCTATCCTTTTCTCTCTTTCGGCAAGCGCCCCAACAATGCGGCCATTCTCTGTCTCTTTCCTTCGGCTCCTTTGCCGTAGTGCCGACAATAATGCGATGGGTGACACTGCTGTTGTCGGCAATTAGATGCGGCGGGCGCGGTGACAATATAGCTTTATACATGAAAAGAGTCGTTCGCATATATCTACAGATAGAACCGAACATGCTGAATAACCTATAGAAACAAATCTATGCGAACGAGGGAATTTTATACATGAAGAGTTTTTGTGAAAGGTATATGCATGTTTATTTTGGAATACGTCTTTCATTTCTAGTAATTTTGCAGATCAATATTTTCTAATTGTAATGTCATTGGAGCGCTATCTATATCTACTGGAAATGGGACGTACGTCACGAATAATGGCGCTGCAAACTGAACTTTTTAGCATATTGTAATACCTTATGACAAATTAAACATTTTGCCACGACCCCATACTCTATAAATAGGCATAAAGTTTCCCACATGGATACAAATATACTATAATTGTTGATGGGCTAGTGTTGATGGTCTTTCACTACTGCAATCTACCATGTCAGCGATAAGGTGTAAATGTACGTACTTCAATGTATAAGTCAATAAGCAAACACATTGACACAATGAACTACAAGACGAGGCGCCATGGCACTACTGTTTGTTCACCAACTCAAGGTCTAAGGGCAGGGGAGAGAAATTCCATTAGTGTAACCCGAGTTTTGTAAACATTCGCGCAAACGTTGCTCTGATGGTCACGTTGCCAGCTTACTTCCAATATTATTCGCGCTACGTTTATTCGCTGCAAATTTCTCCCACTTCGTAGTAAAATCGTACTTATCAGTAGTTTTGTGTCGGAAGTAATGGCAAAAGTAATGTAGAAGCAGATAAATTTCCGTCTAGGAGTGATGTGAACTCTGCTATGATAATAATTGATTATTTTTATTTTATTGAGCCACGCAGTCGTTTATTTGCCCTTATACATGTGTGAACTCAATCCCATAGTACTAGCTTGGGCCAAGGTAAAAGGAGTACTTAAATAAATGTAAAAGGTGACTTATTCTTACAGGAATTACCGATATAACGCGACCGAACTTAAGATCGAAACAGACGGGTAGTGTTTTTGAAAAATATAGAAAAGGCAGAAAATGATCAGTGGGAAAAAGATGGAGTAATTGAAAACATATTTACATTTTATAAGCTAAATATGCTGCATCAACTGAAAATAAAATTTAAAATATGCTATTTGGAGAGAGTTCTTTACCTTAATCTAGCGTGAATGCACATTCCAAGGTTGGCAATGTTATCGTAGACGCGATTAGAAGCAGAACTGTTGCTCCAAATATCACTTGTTTAGCTGCGTGGGTTATTCACACTAGTGCGCTGGGAGAAATGCGAGGTCGCACCAGTGAAATTCTACTGTGCATGCACCGAACTACAAAGCAAATTCATGGTATAACTATGACGCAATATAAAATAGGTACCATGGAAATAATCTAAAGCAATTGTTTCAGATACATTACTTCACAACTCTTCAAGTCAAGAACATATCCTAGAAAGGAGCATCCCAGTACAGATAGTAACAATTAGGAGCATCGAACACTCATGCTGTATTCTATGGCACATCAAGGAGATTCAGAATGCACTGGTTCTGAAATATGTATACCTACTGGAGCAGTCCCTCCGAAAAAGATCAGGTGTAATGCAAAACGAAATAAGTGTTACTTTCGCGTGCCTTTCGCTTCCTATGCTACAATACTTTGTTGTATGCTGTGTGTTAATCGAGAAAGATATTTGTAGAATGGCTTCATTACATATTTCATTGTAGCTACAGTGGGAATAAAGGAATGCAGCAGGCTTAAAATGTAACCAAAACTTTTATGAACTGGTCGCTTTGTGATGACTTTGGAATTTCTTTCTCTTTACATGGTACGAACATAAAAAACAATGCCTTCCTATTTGAATAAAATGCAAGCATATGAAAATTCAAGCCCATAACAAGGAATTTCTACAAAAAATGTATTTGCCATAAATTGTTTACTTTAACAAGACATAGACCTTTTGTGCAGTAAGATCTTGTCTACCTCTTACGGTTTAGGAGTAAAACTTATCTTAAAGTTTATCTTAAAACATGTGGTGTTTAATAAAAACCGCTAGAGCAGCTTTTGAGAAAATCCAAATTTACCTTTACTTTACTTTTTCCCTGTAGAGGTACATGGCATAAGTAATCACAAATATTAACTGCAGTGCTTCTATCCAAATCATCATTCATTCAGTTTGGTTTGTTCTTCTTGTTCTTGTTGTTGTTGTTGTTCTTCTTCTTCTTCTCCACCTCTTTTGCACTTGTGTGTCGGCAGGTGTTTTTATTTAAGTCCTTTGACCTGTTAGGTCATATCGGACGATGAATGAAATTGGTGAAATTATTCTCAAATGAGCTCGGGGTCCAACAATCATCTTTCAGGATAAGGGGAAACCCCGGCAAGAACTTAATTCGCGTAGCTCACCCTAACCAAGATTGGAACTAATGACCTCTTGAATATGAGGCAGACACTCTACCCCCATACCCCAGAAGCGCGCCGACAAGTGTCCTTCACATTTCACTCTCGCTTAAAGCCTACTATATTTTCATATTTCCCTTGCACCTACAAGAAAATTAGCAATAAGATAATTTCTAGAATACTTACGTGGATTAAAATGTAGTAGATCGAGAAATAAGCATTTTATTATATTATTATTATTATTATTATTATTATTATTATTATTATTATTATTATTATTATTATTATTATTATTATTATTATTATTATTATTATTATTATTGTTATTATTATTATTATTATTATTATTATTATTATTATTATTATTATTATTATTATTATTATTATTATTATTATTATTATTATTATTATTATTATTATTATTATTATTATTATTACTATTAATGCCTTTCAAGAGTGCACACGAAGATTTTTAAGAAAATTCCTCCACCCTAAATTACACTTTACATGGAAAATTTTTATTTTCTTGAAAATGGCTCTAACGATTTTGATTAAAATGGGACACGTTTGAGATATTTTTATGAGAAATTAAATGCATATCTTGAATTTTCTGGCCAAAGCACATGAAGTCCTATTTAATCTGGATGACTTTTGCATAACTGGTAAACCATAAGAGATAGACCAAATCTTACTATACAAAAATGTAGATCTTGCTAAAACACACAATTTATGTATAAATATATATTTTTAGAGTAAACCATTTCGAAGATATTCCTTGTTATGTGTGTGAGTTTCGGAAAACTTAAAACTTTCGCGAAATGCAACATAGTTGTTCATTTTTACTTTCTCTACTGGTAAGCAGGGGAAGTATTGCATTCCATCCAAAAATTCGATATCGAGATTTCACCGGAAATATGTTTTGAGACCCCGTGAATCCAAAAAAAAAAAAGCATTTTTAGAAAAAGGTCTGTGTGTGTGTGTGTCAGTGTGTAAGTCTGTGTGTCTGTGGACAGCATAACTCAAAAACGAGAAGTCCGTTAAAAACCACAGTTGGTACTTAAGTTTAATGTCTTTCAAGGATGCGACATGAAGATTTTGAAGAAAATAGCCCCACCCTAAACTAGCCTTAATATAGAACATTTTTCGAAAATTTTTATTTTCTTGAAAATGGCTCCAATGATTTTGATTAAAATGGGACATGTTTGAGATATTTTTATGAAAAATGAAATGTATATCTTGAATTTTCTGGCTATAGCCCCTGTAGTTGTGTTTACTCTGGACGACTTTTGCATAACTGGTAAACCGTGAGAGATAGACCAAATCACTCTATACAAATAATGTTGTTGTTAGCTAATGCTGGATTTCTGACAATGAAGTCATTAATCCTATTATTATACAAATAATGTAGATCTTGCTAAAATACATAATTTGTGTCTAAATAAATGTTCTTGTAGGGTGAACAATTTCGGAGATATTCCTTGTTATGTGTGTGAGTTTCGGAAAACTTAAAAGCTTTCGTGAAATGGAACATCGTTGTTCATTTTTTTATATATATTAAGTGTGCAATGAGAACATCAGATTTTTTATATGGTGTGCAAAAAGAGCAGAATCTCAAAGCTTTAAAACATCTGACTGTCGCACAAAGCCTACTGTATTCTAACATTCCCTTGCACCTACAAGGAAATAAGGAATGAGATAATTTGTACAAATGTTTATCTTAACTAACACGAAGAAGATATAGGAATAAGAGTTTGTAAGAATGGTTAGTACAAGAGCAGAGAAAGTCATGTGAGTGCAACACATTAGATTTTTACTTTCTCTACTACGTATAGTAAAGTAGAGAAAGTATTGTATTTCACCTAAAAATTCGATGTTGAGATTTCCCCAGAATATATGTTTTGAGGCCCCCTGAATAAAAAAAAAAACATTTTTAGAAAAAGGCTCGTGTGTGTTTAGCTCTCTCTGTACGTGTGCCTGTGGAGAGCATAACTCTAAAACGAAAAGTCTGTTAAAAACCAAAGTTGATATTTAAGTTTAATGTCTTTCAAGTATGCGACACGAAGATTTTCAAGTAAGTTCCTCCACCCTAAATCACCTTTTACACAGAAAATTTTGATTTTCTTGAAAATGGCTCTATCAATTTTGATTAAAATGGGATATGTTTGAGATATTTTTATGAGAAATGAAATGTATATCTTGAATTTTCTGGCTATAGCCCATGAAGTCCTATTTACTCTGGATGACTTTAGCATAACTGGTTAACGGTAAAATATAGGTAAAAGGTTACTATACAAAGAATGTAGATATTGCTAAAATACAATTTATGACTAAATATTTTTTTTTTTTTTTTTGTAGAGTGAACTATTTCAGATATCCTTCGTTATTTGTGTAAGTTTTGGAGAACTTATACTTCTGTAAAATGGAATATCGTTATTCATTTTTATATGTTAACCGTGCAAAGAGAACGGAATTTGAAAGCTTTAAAAATTTGATTATCGCTCAAAGCGTATTGTGTTCCCATATTCTCGTTGCACGTGCAAGAAAACAGCAATAAAATAATTTTTGCAAATGTAAATCTCAACTAACACGAAGAAGATAGAAGAATAAGAGTTTGTAAGAATGGTTAGTACAAGAGTAGAGAAAGCCATGTGAGTGCAACACATCAGATTTTTCAAATCAAGTTTTGTCTACACTTCCCCCGATTAGTGTAATGCACTTACTCTTACTATTTTTGCTAACACGTCACTTTCAAAGCTGCAGTTTTTATCTGTGGAGCTGTAATACTAATATTGCTTGAAATTGAAGCCTGAGATTCAAATAGGGATACATAACTGTCATTATTTTCTGTAGCTTTACGCTTTCTTGTCACAAATTTATCCGCGCTAACGAACAACAGTACAGTGAGTTGCAAGAAACTGAACAGAATACTGCAAGCTACAATCGTCATTACTGGAATTGTGACCCTGAATGTCAAATCAGCTAATGAACCTCTCAGCTCGCATTCATATGCATTCACACTATGTGCAGTCTGTATCGAAAGCCTTCCGAACCTTCTTGTGTTTTCAAAGAGCAGTAATAGTAAGTACTTTCAGTAAAAAGAAAAAAAAGTACTTCCCTGGCAGGGAAGAAATTCTTCTTTGACGAGCCGGGAAAATTATTTAATGAGAGGGAGAAATGCCCACCATCCGTCCCCGCGATAATTTAAACCCTGAGTGTGGTAAATACAAAAACAAGGGGAAACAACTTAGAATTCCAGATTGTATTTCAACAACACTAAACAGCCTAATACTTGCTGCAGACTTTTTGCTCATCTGAAGGACATTGGTGAATCAGATTTAATACGAATGTAAATCTGTATGCTTAAGAATATGCTGCTACTAATCTGCGTAGAGAAGTATGAATGTATTCGTTGATTTTGTTAAAATGTTTGAATGCAAATGTTGAATTTGTTAATATATTTGAAACACTTGAATGTACACGTGGAATTTGTTAATACAGTAGGACATGGGTAAGTCTAAGTTGAAGGGACAATGAGAACATTTCGGAATACCCAAAAATTCAAATTACGAATGTTACTCGAAAATTGACATTTTAGCAATACAGGTACATAAACCCATCAGGATTTTCCGGTTGTCTCACTCATTTTTTTCATTTTCACTCGAGGTACTGCGTAAATGTTTCTTGTGAATCTTCAGTTACTTGACTAAGTGTTCGGTGGCATTCCGTTTTCATTTGCGATTTCAAATTTTTTTCTGGAAACCCTTTACAACTTCTCGAGTGCCGGCGGCTTTTTCTGTAAAAGTTAAAGTTGTACTGGGCACGTGGTTTACTAAGAGACATTGATGTCATTGATTCGCAACACACTAACAGTAGGGAACTCAATCGACGGCTATAGGCGCCGCGGTTTTAAACAAGGGGATGTGGGAGCAGTATAGAAGCTCAGGGCCTGCGGCTAGGAGAGCTATTCCACCCCCTCCCCTAAACTGCATTCCGACAAAACAAACAAACCCGGAGCGATAACCTCTTTTGAAGAAACACATTGACGAAGTTATTATATTAAATTTCGGTGTTTAGATTAATTTTCGACCGACATTTCTGAACAAAAACTTCGAATTAAGGAAAATAAAATTCGAATTACATGCGAGTTTTTTTTTTTTTTTTTTTTTTTTTTTTTAATTGCTTTAATACAGAATTCATGGGACCAGAAAAATCTTCAAATTAACTACGATTTCGAATTATAAACGTTCGAATTATTCAAGTTTCATTGTAAGTATGAATATACGTGTTAACAATGTATCGCTCACATTATCTAGATGTTGAAGCGACCATAAATAAATAGATAGACAGACAGATAAATACGGACGGACGGATGGACGGATGGACGGGCAGGTAGAGAGACAGAGAGGCAGACAGGCAGACAGAGGCAGACAGGCAGGCAGGCAGGAAGGCAGGAAGGCAGGCAGACAGATAGTTAATAATAATAATAATAATAATAATAATAATAATAATAATAATAATAATAATAATAATAATAATAATAATAATAATAATAATAATAATAATAATAATAATAATAATAATAATAATAATAATAATAATAATAATAATAATAATAATAATAATAATAATAATAATAATAATAATAATAATAATAATAATAATAATAATAATAATAATAATAATAATAATAATAATAATAATAATAATAATAATAATAACAACAACAACAATAAAGGCTTATATATCTCACTCGGAAAGGAGGCAAACATCCAGGAATTGCGTTATACCGATTACCAGAGTTATGGCTTTGTAAAGCCCATTGTTTTTTATGTCTGCAGACGTCTTTATTTAGAATTACTACCTCATTACAACTCCGTTTTGTTGTTCTCCAAAGAGATAAGATGCAATTTATTCATATGTTGTTCTTATTGTCACTTTTGTATATTTGTTAGCACGTTCCATAGATGCAGTCAAATGCTCACTTGATTTAAGTTGTGATGTAAAGTAATTTATTTCAACTTCTACGTGTAGCTTAAATTTTCTATCAGTCTGCAATTTTATTTTGCCTACAAAACTTCCTTAACTTTTTAATGCACAGGTATATCAATTAAATATGAAAGTATCACAAATGTTCTTTGTCCTCTTATGTACACAACTTCAACTTAGGGATTGTAGCGATTTACCTTAAATAACTTTTAAGCTTGATCGTGCCTCAACGTAGGAGCACTTTAATGGATGTCATGAATTTAGAAAAAGTAAAAATTTCGGACACGAGCGACAGAAAGATGTAACTTATACCGCAGGAAATTTCTGCAAAAACATACGATATAACTAATAAATTATGGGCATAGAAACCAAGAAACATGTGCGAAGAATTCTATGCATAATTCATGGATTAGAAAAAAATCAAAATGCATAACCTAATTTTCACACAATGTATTGCTAGTATATTTGGAAGAACATCGAGTTAGTGGACCTACCGACTACTTCATTTTGAAATTAAATGTTCAAATTCGAAATAAGAGTAAAATCAATACTTTCGCGTCTGCTGCCAGCTGTTTCACTGTGCGGTGGCAAGGCCAATGCACTTACAGACTCAGGTAATCTTGGAATATCAAAAATAATTTATAAATGTTTCAAAGTTAGACACATAAGCATAAATAGTCGTATGAAACTTGACTATAATGACAAATAAGATACTAGAAGGTAGAAATACGAGATACCCATTTTACTTTTGACCATAAAAACCGCTGGAAGGTAATTTGTGTAGAACTTGTACATTGCAGAAATTAAATTCTATATGGAAAGTAGGAAATTAAAAATAAATCATATATGGCACACTACATTGGTGTTATTTGGTTAAATTGTTACAAGAGTGAAAATATCGCACTTCTGAGTGTCGGTAGTAATATAAAATGCCTGTAAAATATGAAAATAAAGCTTGAAACACACGTAAAACATCGCACAATGATACATCAGTAACCTGTAATGATATGAAATGAGTTCACCTGCAGTACTCATACACATAGTTTCCATTCTCTGGGCCCGCACAATCTCTGTGAGCCCACATCTTACGTATAACACACTGAATTCATAAGTCTTCCCTAATCATCGGACAACCCGCCGTCACAAACGATAAAGTTAGCATCATGTTGGAGATAGCTATAGCGAACACGGTTTATTGGCAGTTCCCAAGAGTTCAACATGGCCGACATTACACTAAACAGCAGACGAAAGTATCCCAAAAAGCAGTCCTGCCAACATACATAATAAAGATACTTCTAACCTCAAATATCACAGGGTTAAAGTATCATACTTTAAAACGATAATAATGTTTGAATATCGTTACCACACAACACAAGAACATACTCACCGTCGACAAATCTTATTCTGCAGTAACGCTTTTGCATAAAATCACTTCCGAGCGCTAAATATCATAATATATATTTTATGCATTACTGTGTTGGAAACACAAAAATAA
Organism: Tenodera sinensis; assembly: GCA_030765045.1. NCBI lineage: Eukaryota > Metazoa > Arthropoda > Insecta > Mantodea > Mantidae > Tenodera > Tenodera sinensis. The sequence goes on along the minus strand of CM060963.1, from coordinate 96,720,887 downwards.
CAACAGTAACTATAACTGCATATAGTGCTCTAAAAGAATTCAAGACAAAATCACATAAGCACAAGCAGTATGTTCACAGATTAATTAATTAATAAATACGGCGTCTAAACAGAACCTTGTTTTAAAATCTATCAGTTGGCCTCTCTGTAACGCGTTCATAAACAAGGGCTTCTGTGGCAACATAACAAATGCAATAACACCAGCTATAGCCGTAGCTATACCATGGTTATTTGTTACGAACAGTTGGCGGTACTAATGCAACCTAACGGATGGAATATCACCAAATATAACCAGACTGTACCATAATGGAGGAAAAATGTCAGGTTGATTTTTGGGGTATCTCAAAAAGCTGTGCCACTGTGGTTCTGATAGACAAGGGAGCATCACATACATTCATCAGAACCGATGTTAAGAATTTTCTTCTTGCTGTACCGTTTAACTTTCCTCTTTTCGATGATGAGCTGTTAGGTGACTTTTGATGAACCAAGTTACGTTTGCACAGAGATGACATTATTGTCTTATTAACGTAAGCCGCCTAGCTTCAAACCATGCGTGCAAGGGCTGCACATGACACATTTATTTCTTTGCTGCCTTTAAATAGTAACATTCCTTGGCCTGGATAGCTTCAATTGTTGTTATGTTCTCCTTACTGTAACTCTTTCTTGAGCCTCTGGTTTCTCTATATAGCTTAGCTCTTGGCATCTGTGATGTTTAAAACAACAATAGAAGCACAAACATAAAAGATTGGTACCCTTATGTACATGGTACAAATATGGGACAATCTCATATTAGTACCAGCTTAGTATCTCATCTTGCTACCACTGGCCATTTAATTTAACATGAGCACCTAAGGGAATACCACACTCTTAATGTAATTTAAACCTATATTCTAATACTGCATTTAATGTAGTTTAACCTATCTTATGTGGTTTTAGATATTACAGTATCAGTCAATCAAAATGGCATACGAACACTGCACTACAAAAAACTTTGGGTTGCTCCGAAAACAATAAAACCCTCCGCACCAGTTCTCAAGATAGAATGCCGCCGCTGCAACGCAACGCGAGTAAGCCACTCGCAGGTAGTTACCAGGTATTACGAAAAACGTCAGTGGCTAAAATTTCGGTATCTCATATTGCAACCCTATCTCATAGTTCTACCGTATCCTTACTATTATAATCTGCGCTCTCTGAACGCCAGCCCTATTCTAACTGGTTCACAATAAACCAGGAACGGGAATGAAACGAGAATGCGAATGAAAATATATATATATATATATATATATATATATATTGTGACGCCGAGAGGCACATAGCAAAGGACGGTCGAGGCTCAGCTACTACTTCACACCACATACCAGGTCGGCGAACAAACAAAGGTGCTCAAGGTCAAGCTGTCTCGCGCGACTATTCGTGTATAAGTGACTAACGACAATGGGCGTGGCGCTTAACAAAGGTGCTCAGGTCAAGCTTCCCCACACCACTCACGGGAGCAAACACGTGACAACAATCAGAGCGGCAGAACCAAAAGGAGTTGTCTCCAAATGATTCGAGAAGTATCCGGCGGCGGGCTTGTTTGAAGAAGTTCACGTAAGGTCCATGTGACGTCATCCCCTCTATCTAAGGAGGTGAGGTAAAGACATGAGTCAGTCAGTGTGTCAGTGAGTTCGAGATAGCTGTGTGTGTATGCGTGCGTGCGTGCGTGTGTGTGTGTGGGGTACGGTCGTCCAGAAAGGAAGAATTTAACGAGAGTCGAGTGATTGTGTCGTCGGAGTTAGTGTATGATAGACAGAGACAGTGAAAGGACTGAATTAAGACTACGAGAAAACAATTGTGAGTTATAATATCACGAAAGACTATAGACACCTTTAACGCCAGTAGAAGGGGACCGTGGCTAAGAAAAGCCACGAAAAGAACTGTTTTTGCGCAAAAGTTTAGAAGGAAAATAAAGTGATAAAAAAGTAACTGGACTGACTCACAATATGTTTGGTTTGCAATACACAAAACGGAAATGCTTATAGATAGCAGGAAAATGATTATGAGTAAGCGGATGGCAATACCGTTTGCACTTGAGCCCACACAATCTGTCTGGCTCACTCAGTTGGTTAGACGCTGGTTTGCTGATCCCCAGGTCTCGGGTTCAAACCTGTCCCAGGCCGATGGTTTTTAAGTGTATTTAAAACCGACGGCATTATCTTAGCAGATTTACTGGCATGTAAAGAAACTCCTGCGGAACGAAATACGACACACCAATTTCGAATATATACAGTTAGGAAAATAAAAATCAACTAACTTCGAAATGTTATACAGCAAATATTTTCTAAATGCCATGCCAGTTTATTAACTGACTCCTCTATGTTATCCTAATAAAATTGCAATAAATAGGGCACATAACTTTCACTGCCACATAGAAGTACTAAACGATGTATTTAAGTTCAGCGCCTTCTAAGGATGCAACACGAAGATTTTCAAGAAAATCACCCCATCCCAAACTACCCTTTATATGCGTATTTAGCATTTTCCTAAAATTTTAACTTTATCGAAAATGGCTCAACGATTTTGATTAAAATACAATATATTTGAGATCTCTTTATGGCAAATAAAATGCATACATTGCATTTTCTGACAATGTCCTCAGAAGCCCTCTTTACTCTAGAGCACTTTTGCATAACTGGTAAACCGTAAGAATCGTAAGAAATATTACTGCACAAAAAAATGTAAATTTTGTTAAAACACAAAATTTATGACAAAGACTTTTCTGTGGAGTGAACTATTTCGGAGACATTCCTTGTTATGTACCTAAATTTTCCAATAATTTTCTCAAATGGAAAGTCATTATGCATTTTTTTTTTACCTTGGCCATGCAAGTAGTACAGAATTTTAAAGCGATCACATAGCGATCAGTTTCAAAGGATTTGACTATCGCATACATCTTACTGTATTCCCACATTCCTCTTCCACCTTCAAGAAAATCAGCAATGTTTATATCGATTAACATGAAATATAGAAACAAAGAAAGTAATGTGAGTGCAACTTATTTGATTTATAGAAAAAGGTCCGTGTGTGTGTGTGTGTGTGTGTGTGTGTGTGTGTGTGTGTGAATACCATAATTTAAAAACGAAAAGTCAATAAGTTCAGCATCTTCCGAGGTTGCAACATGAGGATTGTTAAGAAAATCCTTCCACCCCAAAGTACTCTTTACGTGGAAATTTTTATAAAATTTTGATTTTCTCAGAAATGGCTGTAATGATTTTAATTAAAATACCAATAATGTAATGAAATATAAATTATATAGTAATATAAGTAATACCTATAACAACTTTCAACTGTCCCTCACCTCACGTCTTCGCTGAGAGGCAGAACACGCCACTGCGGTCTCTTGCGCCGTGGAATTCTGCAACTGTTTTAACGCACGGAGTGTTATCTACTTACACCAATGCCGGATGAAGTGGGCCACCTGGTACAGCGACGCTGGCCGAGCGCGGCGACGCACATCAGTGGAGGCTCGGGACCGAGCTGCACCACACCACTGGCCATACGTGCATCAAAGATGCTCAAGGACAGGCTGCCTTACGCGACTGTTTGTAAACTAACCTCTAGCGCAACAGTCCTTACAGGGCAAAGCTTACGATTTTAGATGTAATAGGGCGCCATGAAGTCTTACATTGAAAGTAAACCGAAATTACCAGTTTCTATTTTCGATTTTTCGGCTGTTCCTTTGGGTCTTTCCTGATGTTCTTTACTTCTAACCTATCCAGGATTGAGTCGGACAAAACAAAAAATAAATTATTCAGATCAGACGAGCCATTTTCCAGTTTTTGTGAGACTAACGCATGGCAATTTATATAAGTATATAGAGTTTCTTGTTCCATATTACTTTCCCTACTACGTATAGTAAGTAGAGGAAGTATTGTATTCCAACCAAGAATTCGATGGCGAGATTGCACGGGAAATGTATGTTTTGAGGCCCCCTGAATCCAAGAAAAAAAGTTCCGTGTGTATGTCCGTCTGTGAACAACATAACTCCAAAACGAAATGTTGGTTGAAAACCAAAGTTGAGGTTTAAGTTTAATATCTAGAATGCGGCAGGAAGATTTTGATGAACATTCCTCCATCCCAAATGATCCTTTACATGGAAATGTTTCGAAAGTTTTGATTTTCTGCAAAATGACTACGGATTTTGATTTAAGTGCCATATGTTTAAGATATTTTTATGACAAATGAAATGTATATTTTGAATTTTCTGGCTATAGCCTATGCAGTCCTGTTTACTCTTGATGCCTTTTGTTTTACTAGTAAACCCTAAGATATAGACCAAATCTTACTGTACAAAAATGTAGACCTCGTTAAAATAAACAATTTATGTCCAAATAACCTTTTTGTGGAGTGAACCATTTCGGAGATATTCCTTATTATTTGTGTGAGTTTTGCAGTACTTAAACTTTTATCAAATGGAAGATCGTTATTTATTTTTTATCTCTTAGCCGTGCATAGAGAATGGAAATTCAAAGTTAGGATTTGACTATCGCTCAAAGCCTATTGTATTCCCACATTCCCCTTGAAACTGCAAGAAAGTGAGCAATAAGTTATCTCTATTAACATAAAGATATAGGAATAAGAGTTTGTAAGAATAGTTTATACAAGAGTAAAGAAAGCCATGTGAGTGCAACACATCATATTTTTTTATTTCGCCTAGCTTTGTGACACACATCTCACTGCCTTGTGTGTGCTCGTTATGATTATAAAATATGTATTCTTATGACAATGGAACATAAATTCAGGCACCTGCCTGGTGGTAGTGCTGATAAAGATTAACTGACTATTAAATACCTGGAGCACAGGCGCAAGCACACACTCCCACACTATAGTGGGTGTATTGAACAAGCTTCTATATGAAAGTAACATTTCACAAGCCCTCTAAGGAATCGAAAACCTGGCCCTCGATTAGAATGTAGGTGCTTTACTAACTAAGCCACCATGAGACCGGTGTTGATACTGCAATTTTTCTGGTACTACTTAACCAGAAAGTAAGGAAACTTTACCACCATTTAATAGTATTCCAAAGGTAATTTTTTATCTCTAATGTACGTATAACGGAAGTCCTTTCTAAATGTGCACATCAGCAGTTTTTATACCCGCTGAAGTATCTTGCATTATTTCCGTAGGCTGGCATTTCCGCACAATAACTTCACCTTAGCTTAGCTTTTTATAGAATGACGTATTTGATGTGTGAGATCAGTTCCTCGCATAAAAGCAGGAAAATTATTCTTCAAAAAGGATGCGATTAGCTTAACACTCACGTTACCATTAGAAATAATAACTTCAACTGACAATTGTAAGCGTTATGTATGTTCATGAAATACACCAGGAATATATCAAATATTTGTATTACCCATTAAAATTATGCCTTTATCAGTTTCACGTAAAATCTTGTATGATCTTTGTATACAGATTTCTCAAGCTGGGAACAATCAATTAAAAGTTACAAAAATAGCAGTTTACAGAAATATTTGACTAGAAGAGTTAATAATTTAACTCATAACCTCAACATCGCCATTATTACTGTTTTACTCTACTACGTAAAGTAGAGGAAGTATTGTATTTCAGACAAAAATTCGATGTTGAGATTTCACCGGAAATATATGTTTTGAGGCTCCCTGAAAAAATGAATTTTTAGAAAAAGGTCCGTGTGTATGTGTCTGTGTGTATGTGTGTCTGTCTGTTAGTCTGTGGACAACATAACTCAAAAACGAGTAGATGGTTAAAAACCAAAGTTGGTATTTAAGTTTAATGTCTTTCAAGGATGCGACACGAAGATTTTGAAGAAAGTTTATTCCCTTAGCTACGCTTTACGTGGAAAATTTTTCGAAAATTTTGATTTTCTTGAAAATGGCTCTAACGATTTTGATTACAATGTCATATGTTTGAGATATTTTTATGACAAATGAAATGTGTATCTTGAATTTTCTGGACGACTTTTGCATAACAGGTAAACTGTAAGAGATAGACCAAATTTTACTATAGAAAAAATGTAGATATTGCTAAAATACACAATTTATGTCCAAATAATATTTTTTGTAGAGTGAACTATTTCCGAGATATGCCTTGTTATCGGTGTGAGTTTTGGAGACCTTATAGTTCTGTCAAATATTATAACATCGTCATTCAGTTTTTTTGTATATGTTAATCGTGCAAAGAGAACGGAATCTCAGGGCTTTAAAAGATTTTACTATCGCTCAAAGCCTATGTTTTCTCATATTCCCCTTGCTCCTACAAGGAAATAAAGCAGAGGAAGTAAGCAATAAGATAATTTCTCCAAATGTTTATCTCAACTAACACGAAGAACATATAGGTATAAGAGTTTGCAAGAATGGTTAATATAAGAGTAGAGAAAGTCATGTGAGTGTAACACATCAGATTTTCATACAACAGTTTACTACAACAAAATATTTTCTCTTCATACTGAAAATATATTACATAAATACACAAATAAATAACAAATACACAAATGAATGAATAAAAATAAATAAACAACATGCACAATTATCTTGGCTTGAATTAGAATTCCAGAGGCAAAATGCCTGAACAAAAAAATCCCTAGATCTGGCCTCTTCTCTTTCGGAGCTGAAAGACAGGCCTAACAACTGAATTGATATCACATACAAGAGAACGCAGACTGAAGGTAAATAAGCTACGAAACACGAACTATTTATTCGCGAGACCTTGGAGGATCAGGTGAGTGAGACAGGAAGCTAACACAGGTGCGATGTTGTGGTTGTGGTCAGGCTGTCTATTATGTATAGTCGAGTTACAAAGCGCAGTACTGGCAAAGCACTCTTCTTGGTGTAATATTTGCAATTATCAGAAACTATTACTTTCTCTAGTACGTAACGTAAGTAGGGGAAGCTTTTTCTACTACGTATTGTAAGTAGGAGATGTATTGTATTCATTCCAAAATTTTGATGTGGGGATTTCACTGGAAATTTGTTTTGAGGCACCGGAATCCAAAAACGCGCGTGAGTGCGTGTGTGCGTGTCTGTGTCTGTGAACATATTAACTCAAAAACGAAAAGTTGCTTAGTAGCCAAAGTTGATATTAAAGTGTAATATCTTTCAAGGATGTGCGGCGCCGTGGCCGAGCGGTTAGCGCGCTCGCCTACCACCTAGGCGGCCCGGGTTCGATCCCAGGGACCCGCATGTGGTATTCGTGGTGGACGAAGCGGCGTCAGGGCGGGTTTTCTCCGGGTACTCCGGTTTCCCCCGCCATCTCATTCCACCGGTGCTCCATCTTCATGTATCATCAGTGTCACCGCCTGCGGTGCCGTAGTAGTAAAAGCGGGCGTTAAACACTACAACAACAACAATTTCAAGGATGCGAGACGATTTTGAAGAAACTTCCTGCACCCTAAACCACCCTTTACATAGAACGTTTTTTTGGAAATTTTGATTTTCTCAAAAATATCTGTAATGATTTTAATTAAAATGATATATGTTTACTATATTTTCTGGAAATGAAAGGTATATTTCGAATTTTCTGGCTATAGTCCATGTAGTACTGTTTACTCTTGATGACTTTTACATAGTTGGTAAACCGTAAGAGATAGACCAAATCTTACTTCATAAAAATGTAGATCTCGTTAAAACATACGTTATGTCCAAATACATTTCTTTGTGGAGTGAACCATTTCGGAGATACATCTTGTTATTTGTGTAGGTTTTGCAATACAAACTTTTCTCAAAGGGAACCGAGCGGGATGGCTCAGGCAGTAACGACTGTGGTCCGCATTCGGGGGTTGCGGGTTTGATCCCCGTGGCCGCACACTGACATGGGTTTTTCCGTGGTTTTCCCATGCCACTTAGGTGAATGCTGGGGTGCATTATTTCATACCTCGGTTTCGTTTCCACCATTTCCTTATCATCTTTCAGGTGTGTAGTGTTGAATATGCCGGGCAGTTGGCGCGGATGTTTGCGCATGGTAACTGCTCTTCTCGACGCTAGGTGGCGTCTTGCCGGCCTTGTTCTCCTTTGAGGGCGGGGACGCTCATTGCCACACCATACCCGCGGTGTACTGGCTGCTTGGCGGAACCTGTCACCGGGATGAAGAGATCTCTCCACCTTTTAGGGACTTCCGCGCGTCTCTGTGGCCTGTCCAGCTGCAAGCCTGTGTGGCACCTTCGGTTACCTCATTTCATCCTTGCCTCCTGGGGGTTGAAGTCACAGTAGATCTGTGAAGATAGAGGTGAGCGAGGTGTCCCTCTCTGTGTCTGTACGCTTTACCCATTACCCTTTTTTACATTTTTTTTTCTCAAAGGGAAAGTCGTTATTCACTTTATTACTGTTGGCAAAGAGAATGGAATTTTAAAACCTTCATATAGGGCCAAGATTAAAAGATTTGACTATCGCTTAAAGCCTACTGTATTCCCATGTTTCCCATGCACCTACAGGAAAATTAGCAATAATTTCTGCAAATGTTTATCTCGACTAACACGAAGAAGATAGAGGAATAAGGGTTTGTAATAATAATTAGTTCAAGAATAGAGAAATTCACGAGAGTGCAACACATCAGATTTTTTTATATAAACCCCTGTTGTGTACTAAAATTTCCAGGACATTCTGAAACATTGTCATCGAGATAATACAGCTTTGTAATCCGGTTTATTTTTACTCCTGTAACAGATATAAACCGCTCGCTAGAGAAATAGTTGGTATTTAATACTATCTGAATAATAAATGAAATTACGCCAAGCTACAATACATGGTACACAATCAACTTTTACTAATATGTGCCAGATTACAAGTATTACAAGTATAGGTGACAATATATATCGCTGTTTAAAACTGTGTATTTTGTTAAGGAAAACCTGTGATATAGAACGTTGTTGAATGAAAAAATTCAACTCTATCAAGTACGACATTTTTCTGTTTCATTTTACTTCGCCTATTTCTTAAAAATCATTACAATTATATCTCTATGAGGAAATAACTGCTTTGCAAAATTCATATTCTTCTTGGCTAGTGAATTGATCTCTTATTTACTTTATGAAACTCCGTCCTTCAATTCAAATCTCTGTACATGAAGTTCCATGGGATAAACTTACATTACTATTTCTATTCAGCAACTATTTATAGTTCATACGCACTTCCAGTCAAATGTTTCTCGTCATCTACAGCAAGGTTAGATAACGGAGAAAAGCAGCTCCATTCTTAAAACATCCCACGCTTTATGAATGATGGTCACATGTTGCACTTACTAATCCTGATGATGTAGTTGATCACGTGCACACTTAACACAAACGTGTCGATCACATGTTAAGAATTACTTAGTTGATCTCGTGGGACAGTGATCACGTGTCACTCATAACTGACATTTTGTTGATCATTTTAACAGCAATAGAATAACAACAACAATAGTTCCGTGGATCATTATACTGATAGTCATTCTGTTGATCACATATTTCACTTGATGACAACAGAGATAATTATTTCATTAGTCACGTGTTACTAATAATAATAGTAATAACATGTTAAATGAAGCACAAGTTTCAATTAGTGTGTTGCCCTTTAGATCGATCTGCTAATTTTAGTAAGAAACACACAACTTATGAGCAACATAAGTCAACCACAATTGTTTACTGCTGTCAAGCAATACCCATAACACTTTTAGGAATCTAAATAACATTAATAAATTTGACATTTGCTTTTCTGCAATTCGCCAGTTTGTATGACTTTCTATCGTTAAGATATTACAAGTTAATGTGATTAAACAGCTTAATCTGTAGGAGGAAAACAAGGAATGTATTACCTGTAAAATGTTGAGACTGCAAAGAAAGACACAAGGGAAGGCACGAGCTGATATTCGCCACGTTATGTTTACGTCACGTCCTAACCACCTGTGGCTGCACAGATATCAGAACCCGATGTCTTGAGATTTTTAGCCTACTTCATGCGTCGTGGTATTAAAAAAAAAACGCTGAATTATCAGTCGACTTGCATATTTTCCAACATACCTAGTACTTTCACGACAAAACAGCTTGAGATAACAGCAAAAGAAAAGAAGGAAACAATGCAGCTATCTGAAGGTCAGTGCCTGGTATTCCCATTGGTTTTGAGTATGTAAAGCGCTTGCTACGGAAGAAACAGCAGAAGGGAAATACGTACTGTAACCTTTCCTTATCTTCTTATTGCTAGTTTCTTAATTTTTCCTTCGCTGCTATTTTTCTCTGATTATGTTAGAAATGGGAAACCTGACGAAATAAACGCAGAATGGAACTGAAATGTGCAATTTAATGCTTCTATGATTAAGGACTTCGACTTAATATCTAGAGTTTATTTCCTGGCCACTGCTGCTTTTCTGTGGCTCAGGATGGCTCAGGCGGTAACTTCTGTGGTTCTCATTCGGGAGGTCGTGGGTTCAATCCCCGTGGTCGACCTTCCTGACCACCTGTTCTTTTCAGAGGTTTCCCTGGGTTGCCAGGCGAATGCTGGGAAGGATGTCCACCGAATTTCCTGTCCCTCCATTCGTTACATTGATCATTTAATTTCACCCTTCATCCCTTTAGGATTCTAGCAGGGTTGGAAGTTTCGGCGAGCGTCGTGGCAGGAGCACGACAGGGGAACAAATGCGCTCTGGAAATCTCTCCCCGGTACTGGAAGACCAGCCACTGGTTTACGGGCCCCCCATGGATGGTGCAAACCCGGGGGGAGGGGTAGGGAAGCTAAGCCAGCCTCCGGAGTGCTTCTAACCGGAAAAAATTAATAGTAAACTTTTTTTTTTTTAAACAAACTTTTGTTTAAATGTTCTAAAAAGAATAAAATAAACTTCAAATTAAACCACATCCATCAATTTATTTCATTACACAATTTATATGGTATAAAAGCTTGTCGCGAGATTTACCTACATAAATAAACAAGAATACGATATGTAATTTGATCTTGATATAAGTAACTAAGATAAAAATAAGGTATTTCATAAAATAGGTAACTCTCGCGACAAGTTATTGTATAATATAAATTGTATAATGTAATGAACTGATGGATGATTTAATTTAAAGTTTATTTTCTTCTTTTTAGAGCATTTAAATAAAAGCTTGTTTTAAACATTTTTTACTATTAATTTTTAAACTAAAGTCTAAAAATATTTTTATTTTATTCGTATTCTTCTCAGCAAACCCTTTCATTGATACCCATATCATTGGAGTGCATAAGAAATAACTAGACCGCCATTGTATACGGTCCGCCATATTGGATTTATAAGGACGTCACATAGCTAAAATGTATTGTCATCCAAACTAATCGTGTATGCAAAATTTCAGCTCAATCGGTTGAGGGTAACTGCTTTAAAATTCAGTTATAAGATTTGATCCGAACAGACATTGCAAGTTTATTAAGCTTGTAAAATGAAGGGACACTCACCTGCTCTGTCGTTCCGGCAACGTTCCGGCCGCCCTTCGATTCATTCGTCTCATTCGTCCTCCCGGAGGGTGTCACGACAGGGGCATAGGCACCTTGGTCGAGGTGCTAAGTCCCCCTTAGTAAGTTGTCATTGAGTCATTGAGTGTCCAAATTTCCACGTCTTCCGTTGACGCTTCCGTTTGTAAATCCTGTGATTCACACAGTCCTCCCAGAGTTAATACAAATGCATCTCTTAGAAATATGTTTGAGAATAATTAGTATAAACAAGGGGGTTTCAAGTAACCAATTTGGATCAAAGTGGAGGATGTATGACTAGAAAAAGAACAGAAAATGAAGTAAATAAAATCAAACACACGACAACAAATCATCAGCATAATATTGTTATTTCAACTACAAATCGTTGGTCCGAAGAAAAACTTGGATACACATGTAGACAACTCATTAATCTTGTACCCGAGCACATTTAAAAACTAGTACATTAGTCTTCTGAGGATAAGGTTAAATCCCGAAAAGAAAAAAAGAAAAAAAGGGGGTTGGGCGGGAGAGAGAGGAAAATAAGAAATATGCTTAACTCGTGCTAAATGAAATTCGAACTCGTCATCACAGAAGTAGGCTCATATATATTTCCTTTCTCTACTACATATTAGGGGGGAAAACAACAGCACAACAGGCCTTCGCGGGCCAAGGCTTACCGCCCGGCTACTGCATCCCCCACCTCTGCCCATTACAGGCATCATGAGGGGTGGAACTGGAGCGTGGGACGTGGTCAGTGCTCCAAGTCCTCCGGCCGGCTATGGGACCTTCACGACCTGGGGTCACTACTTCTTTATCAAGTAGCTCCTCAATTGGCCCCTCAGGGACCTGACGAGGCCGAGACCTCCCGGACCTCCCAGCAGGAAAAATTCCCACGTGGATACCGGGAATCAAACCCAGGTCCTCCTACCACTGCACTAGGGAGGCGTTCACATATTAGTAAGTAGGGAAATATTGTATTCCATCCAAAATTTCAATGTCGAGATTTCACAGGAAATATATCTTTTGAGGCACCTGAACCCAATTTTTAGAAAAGTGTGTGTGTGTGTGTGTGTGTGTGTGTGTGTGTGTGTGTGTGTGTGTGTGTGTGTGTGTGTGTGTGTGTGTGTGTGTGTGTGTTAATAAGGTTAAAAACCAAAATTGGCATTTAAGTCATCTTCCAAGGGTGCAATGCAAGATTTTGAAGAAAATTCCCCCCTCATGAGTACCCTTTTCATGGAAAATGTTTCGTTATTTTTGATTTTCTCAAAAATGGCTCTAAGGATTTTGATTTAATGCTATACGTGTAAGATGTTTTCATGACAAATGAAATATATATCTTAAATTTTAAGAGAATCGCCTCTGAAGTCCTCTTTACTCTGGATGAACTTCGCATAAATGATAAACCGTAAGAAATAGGCACAATCCAACTACACAACATAATATCGTTAAAGCACACAATTTAGGTCATTTTTTGAGCTAACAACTTCTGAGATACCTATTCCCTATTATTGGTTTGGATTTTCCAATAATTACACTTTCCTCAAATGGTTTTTTACTCCTGGTCATACAAAGAGAACGGACTTTCAAAGCTATTACATAGAAACCGCCTCTTAGAAGATTTGGCTATCGCTTAAGTTTATTGAACTCCCTTGTTCCCTTGTACATGCAAGGAAATATGCAACAAAATCATCTCTACAAATGTTTATATTAATATGAAGTATATAGACGCATATGTTTTTGCAAGAATAGTTGGTTGTAGAACAAATAGAGAAATCATATGGAAGTGACACATGTATGTATTTTTCCTTTTTTAATTTTAATCGTGTGATGAAAATAAGACTACGGAACATTAACGGCGTATGTTCTTTATGCTTTTCGTTACTGTTATCGATATATAATAAAATTTTATTCGGTTGTGAATGTAAACAAAACGTATGGAACCGTAATTACGGGAGCGTTAATTCAATTCCTTTTGGGAGACAAGAATGCCTGAAGCAATTTCCTGAAATTTCGTGTGAATTCCTAACGATAATTTGGTCCAAGTCTTATTTCTTAAATGTGAAATATTTGTATTAGAAGAACAGTTGTCATTTTTCTTTTGGTAGAACATTAATATATGGAGTAGCCCAATTATTTCTCATAACTTAGACAGGCAGTTGCCCTCTATTGCCCCTCAACGGCGCCAGGATTACATACATATAATTCCCATAAATGACTCATTAACATCCAGGCAATTAACTTGCATTCTTATGTTACTAGTCGCAACTGTTTAATATTTACCAACATGCCTGTTAGGGATATAAGTGCAGATAATTTGGTAATTGGTGTCATAATATATATATCCACTTCAGTATGTTAGTTGTTCTTTCTCTTCATCAAACAATCTTCCCACAAACACATCACAAAGTTTACACCTGATTTTTTAGCACGGTCACAAATACGCTACGAAATGAAGAACGTCTGTGAGTATACAGCACTCGTTTTGCTTTCACGCATTTACATTTCGGTACTTGACTTCTTGGTCAAGTAATCTGGGATCATTAGCCTTGCAAAACAACATTCGAGGTCACTTACACTTAAAAATAAGCACTGAACGTATTAGAAAAGCAAGGATAAACATTTAAACTTCCTTTCTCCTTCCTTTCTTTATGAAAGTATGTCTTGTAGATGACACAAAGAATGAATTTTTGGGTACATAAGAACAGCAAATAATTCATCCATTTGTTATTAGTTTCGTGCGAGTGACTTCGATATTCGTTGTCACTAGAGGGCGAAAGATTGTGCAATAAGTCACAAGTTTAGTGCACATGGGTCTTACTGTTGCTACTCTCGCTTGTACACAGCAGCAGGCGTCTGCTGATGCGCGTACATATAGACGGCTGCGCGGTATCGGCTACGTCATTCAATTCTGTGTCCAGCTAACCTGTATCGTATGTGACAGCACGCGATTCGGCGCCCTAGTTATCACGAGGACTGCACACTCTGCTTTTCGCCTCCTAACCCCCTCCCTGCACTCTCGGGGAAAATAAATACACATGGCTTGAGTGTGCCACCCGTACTTTGGAATGTCTCGCAGAACGCCTTAGAAAATTCATTTCGGTTGATCATAGAGCTTTATTTAATTTCCATGTTTCGGCCCATATTTCATTGTACTCTGAATTATAGTGTTGTGAATTTGAATTTTTGTGTTATTGAATATTTAACACAGGAATGGACAAAATCGGCTTAACGGAGTCACTACGCTGAAACACGTTTTTGCCTCACTCCACCGGCCATCTCTCCCCTTCACTTCTGTTCAGCTTCCGATATGCATCATTAAGTGGCGAATATGGCTGTTTCATGAAGAGTAGTAGAGAGAACTTTTTGTAAGTTACATAAACGGGGAAGTTTGCTGTTTAATATGCGGATTTCAATTTGCAAATATAAAGCGTTACAATATCACACGCCACTTCGATCAGAAGCATAAATCAAACTTACAGGTATTTATTTACAATTTTATTTCAAAAGGTATTTTCTGAATACTCGTGTTTGTAAACATCTAAAAGAAACGATATGATTCCACAGTTTAGGGGTTTAGTTTCTTATTAGTTTGGTTAATAAAAACTACTGTTAGCTAAGTTTGTCTTAAGTTTACATAAACTACTGTATTTTGTGTTTCAAAGTATGAATACAATATTAAGTTTAAAACCAAATAATTTATTATGTTGATCAAATAGTTTTAAAACATTTTATAGCTAAAAGGCAATGGAACTTTGCTGCTTTATTTATTGTGAAAGAGAAACAATTTAATTTGTTAATCATAAGGCAGCGTAAGGATATTACCCGCATAAGATAAAGTAAGGTTATAAACTTCTAGATTATGTAATTTGTCTAACTACAGTAATAATTATTGTATGCAAAATATGTTTAGCATAAAAAGTTAATAAAAGCGTAGAAATTATAACTACCGCGCAGGTGGAACTAACCCACCACTGCACGTGTTGTATCCAAACAACCTCCGTCATTCGGCAAGAAAATGTGGAGTGGGTAAGGCAAGTTCAATCGCTACCTCTCATCTCGTGCCCATGCCTGGTTTAACAAATCTAACCCATACTTAAGGAATGACGGAGTCGAGTACTGGCTGCAAAATAATTTCAGATTTGTGAAAACAAGAATCAACCATTTAATTTGCAGCTGATTTTAAGAAACTTGATCACCCCAATGGATTCATATGAATTGATAATTAATATTTCAGTTAAAAATGTGTTTATGTAGAATTTTAAACATGTCCTAGTCATAATTTTATTTTAAATTTACGTGAATGCAGATGAAACTTAAGATTTATTTCAATTCCTTTCATTTCTTATATGTTGCATTTATATTCCACCCTTAACACTAAGATCACATCGATGGCGTAACAACAATTGCAGAACAGCAATATTCACTCGGTTACAGTGAGAAATCTCAGTGGACCATGGCCTCACAGTTCGGAAGATATTCTTAGCATATCAGACAACAGCCATGAAAGTCTACGCACCATAACACTATTTATTTTTGTTTCGGTTTCAGTTAGAATGTCGTTTGTCAACTTTCTATTTCAGTCATTTAGTGATAATATTTTAAGTAAACAAGGTAAATAAAGATGTATTGTAGATTAAATACTGGTATCTGCAACACTTCAATCTGATGATTGCTATCGGAACGAGCGCTTAGCCAAATGCCAAACATTTTTCTCGTAAAACAGAGCGTTCATGGACGAGTGGTGTGGCTAATTTTTGCAAGCAATCTTTGTACACAAATGAGATGATTTCCTCAAACTAATGAAAAATGCTCGGAAAATAAATTCAAATTTTGGGGGCAAACTGTTAGAACACAGTCACCACTAATTGTTTCTGAAACTCCGAATTTAAACTAGAAGCCAAAGGTTTAAACGACAATTTTCAGGAATGAAATGCAGAGCAAATATAGATATAAATAAACAAAATTTAGACTTATTTACTTACATCTTAATCTCGTCCTATTACCACACTTGCACCTTAAACTCATGTTGATAAGAGAATTTATCACTTTACGCCTTTTTTACTGAAATGAAGATACGCATCTGCACGTGGAATATCAAAATCCAAGCTAAGATTAGGTATTCTACTGTCAACGAATCTTATTTCCAACGACTTTTTCTAACTACCTCCCATTAAATTCACAGCCATTATACAACCTATTCATACAAAGGCATATTTTTCAAGACACTGCACAAGAACAGGAGGTTCAGAAGACAATCACTGTTTTTAATGAAGTGGATAAACACAATCCGTAATTTTACACATTTTTAACGAGCTGAGGAGAAACAAGAATGACACTTTAATCTTTCTAAGTAGGTATATTAGTTGCAAAGTACATAAATGCAAACGAAAAAAATAATATTTCGTAAATTATAAATGAAACAAGAAACTATTTCTGATAATATTTTAATGCATTCTGAACCTTTTTTGAGCAATCATTTTAAGTGGGGTTTCCCGGTTAAAGAACACTGAGTAAGAATGAAGAGATCTTAGTAGGTTTTAAAAGACATTTTAAGAATATATTATTCGTTATTGCAGGTTCAGTCTATTTAATCAAATCTATTATAGGGATTTTAAGAAAGAAAAACATTTTTCATGTATGGTTTAAAAGAAGTTTCCATAATAATGATAAAAATAATAATAAAAATAACAAAATAATCATAACAATAACAACAATAATAATAGTAATAATAACAACAATAATAACAATAATGATAATAATTATTATTAGTACTATTATTATTATTATTATTATTATTATTATTATTATTATTATTATTATTATTATTATTATTATTATTATTATTATTTTCTTTTCTCAACTTAAGTCCCTCCCACTAGTCACTCCTACACAGTGGAAGGATCCTCAAAGATACTGAAATCGAAGCTTCCTCTTTGCCTTGGAAACACTAATGTTACCATCCAACTTGCTAAATTCTAATTAACTTAACTCGCCGTACTGTTAAATACAAACTTTGCACCGCCGGGTCTATGCGTCTGTACAGCTTGCTGCCTGAATGCGCTGGCATTTGGTAAAAAGGGCGCGAGAAAATTAAACGAGCAAGCTCATACAGAAGAACGTTCGACATTCGACGGGGCTCTAATGACCTAGCTGTCGACGGGCCCTTAAACCCTAATCACTCACTCGACATTCGACTTTCTTATATGTATGTCTATAGAGGTAAATGCACATTCACATAGAAAAAAAATTAGCGGGTGTGGAACCACCACTGGTGCTCTTGTTAGAGAAAAGTACCTGGGCGACCGAGCTTCGCTCGGCGTTTTTCGCCTCTGTTTTTTTGAAATATTTTTTTTTTTTTTGGGGGGGGGGGAGAAAATACTTAGATAAATCTGAAAGGTAAAACGTTAACTAAGTAATAATTTTTGTTGCAAGTTGTTGTTAAGAACCATTTCCGAGATACAAGAGATATAGAAAAACATACAAATATTTAATAAACATCATTTCAGCTGAAAAACGTCTACTGCTGAATGCAGGCCTGCCCTATGGATATCCACCTAGTTTGAGGTTTTCGTCGAGCATTTATTCCATTATGGAGTTCAATACTTTGGTGCTGCGATTGACTCCAGTGCGTTAACACGTTGGCCAAGGTCCGTCATATTTCCGTTGAGTTCTTCCATGGCTTCCTCAGTCGCTCGTTAGTATTCTCCGATAGATCATTTTCATATTGGACATTCCCGCCTTCATCTTTTCCGTTTCGGAGTTCACATTTTCAAATTGGCTTCCATTTTCGTTTCCATTTTGTCCATTTTTGTTCCCATATTTTCTATTCCGTAGTTCACATTTTTCCAATTCGGTTTTCATATTTGTTTCCTCTGCCGCATTCCAGAATTCATTTCATTCCCCATTATGCCCATCTTGGCTAACATTTATTTCATCAACTGTTACGCATTGTGCTTTTCGTCGCACTCGTAAAACCAATTGTGATTACTTTACTTTTTTTACTATTTCTTTATTTTTTATTAAAACACCGGAGTGACACTTAGCAAAAGCACTGTTGAAGAATAAAGACTACAGGAAGAAAAGCTGGTTGATAAAGCCATGTGCATGTACTGCACATTTCTGTTTCAATCACAAAGAAAATTGTATGAATTATTCGTAATTGTTCGTGGAAGCGGGAGTAGTGAAAGAAATGTGATTGTGTTTTACTTAAAAAAAATGAGTAGAAAAACCGTGTGAATATTATTCGTTGCACTTATATTTAAAATGTATGGACTGTTTATAGAAGAGAAAAGAGTAGTATGTTAGGTAATAGCAAATGGAGTAGAGAAAACCATGTGAACGTAATACGTTGCGTGGCAAAATGGATTCCATAAAACCTTCGACTTGAAAACACTTAGATATGTCAATTTTCATGGCGATCGGTCACCGGCTTTGGAGTTTACTCACTCTTCAACATACGATATGTATAGGCGTTGATATCTGTGAAGTTGATAAACGATAGGAATAACATGTGAATTGTTACGTAAAACAGAAGTGAATAGAGAAAATAGTATGAATGTATTACGTTGTATTTCTGTTTCAAACATATAGCAAATTGTATCAATTGTATGTTGAAGGGCGAGTAACGAAAGAAGACTGATTGTGTCTCGTAAAGGAAGAATTAGTAAAGGAAATAGTGTGAATGTAATATGTTGCATTTATATTTCAATCATACAAAATTATATGAATTGTATGTTGAAGGGCAAACAGAGCATACATGAATGCTACGTAAAAGAAAAGAGAGTAGAAAACCATTTGAAAGTAATATATTGTGTAGTACAATTGTTACCATAAAAACTTTCTCCATGAAAAAATACATATAGATACGTGCCGAATTTCGCGGTGATCGATTAAGCGGTTTTAGAGATTAAAAGTTACATATATACAAACATCCAATTTGTATATATGATATGAATTGTTTGTAGAAGAGTGAGTAGAGAAAGAGATGCGAATATATTACCTAAAAGTAAGTAGAGAAACCACTGTGAATGTAATATTCAGCATTTCTATTTCAAACATACAGAAAATTGTATGGATTATTTGTAGAAGAGTAAGTAGAGAAAGAGATGTGAATGTGTTACCTAAAAGTGAGAGGAGAAAACAATGTGAATGTAAAATTATTTTTATTTCAAACATACAGAACATGGTATGACTTATTTTAAAAGCAAGGATAAAAATGTGGTTTCTTTTGTTGCAAAATTGCGTTTTTAAGGAAAATTGTTCATAGAAGAGTGAGTAGAGAAAGAGATGTGAATGTGTTACTTCAAAGTATTAAGTAGACAAAACACTGTGAATGTAATATGCAGCATTTCTATTTCAAATATACAGAAAATTATGTGACTTATTTCTAGAAGAGTGAGTAGAGAAACAGTTATGAATGTGTTACCCAAAAGTGAGTAGAGAAAACACCGTGAATGTAATATGCAGCATTTCTATTTCAAACATACAGAAAAATTGTATGACTTATTTCTAGAAGAGTGGGTAGAGAAACAGTTATGAATGTGTAACCCAAAAGTAAGTAGAGAAAACAGTGTGAATGTAATACGTAGCATTTTTATTTCAAACATGGAAGAAATTGTATGACTTCTTTGTAAAATTAAATTATTTTGTTATTTAACGACGCTGTCAATTGCCAGGATCACATCAGCGTCGCTGGTGTGCCGGAATTTTGTCCCGCAGGAGTTCTTTTGTATGCCAGTGAATCTACTGATATGGAGCTATCGTTTTTAAGCACACTTAAAAACCATCGGCCTGGGCCGGGTTTGAACCCGCGACCTTGGGATCAGTAGGCCAGCGTCCAACCACTGAGCCACCCAGACCAACGACTTCTTTGTAGACGAATGAGTAGAGAAACATGTGAATGTGTTACCTAAAAGTGAGAAGAGAAAACAGTGAGTGTAATAACATTTCTATTTCAAACAAACTGAACATGGTATGACATATTTTAAAACTGGGGATAAAAATGATTTTTGGTGTGAAATCACTTTTTTTATGGAAAATTGTTTATAGAAGAGTGAGTAGAGAAAGAGATGTGAATTTGGGTACCTAAAAGTACTTAAGTAGAAAAACCACTGTGATTGTAATATGTAGCATTTCTATTTCAATCATGCAGAAAATTGTATGCCTTATTTGTAGAAGAGTGAGTAGAGAAAGAGATGTGAATGTGTTACCTAAAAGTGCGAGGAGAAAACAGTGTGAATGTAATAGCATTTCTATTTCAAACATACAGAACATGGTATGACTTATTTTAAAGCTGGGGATAATTTTTTTGGTGTAAAATCACGTTTTTTTTTTATGGAAAATTGTTTATAGAAGAGTGTGTAGAGAAAGAGATGTGAATGTGTTAGCTAAAAGTGAGTAGAGAAAATACTGTAAATATAATATACATGTATACAAAAATTTAACTAAATCTTTAGAGTCGTTTCCGAAATACGGGAATATATACAAAAATTGCACTGTAGAAGCGGGAATAAAAAAGTTTATTTTGTTATGTAAAATCGCGTTTTTTCGTGAATTATACCTTTATAGATGAACTTAAAAAGCAAAGCCCTACCTGAATACAAAATTTGATGGAAATCGCTAGAGCGGTTTTCAAGTTACGCGGAATATATATATACACACAAGAATTGCTCGTTTAAATATATATGGTAAGATAAGATATTTTTTCTGCATTAGCAATGTGTTACCTATAGTGCAAATGCTGCGTTGCCAACTTCTCTTCAATGTTACTTTGCATGAGTATGGTTTCTGACTGTAGCCGGTGTAGCGAGTTGCAGTTGCGGCTAATAACCAATTATTCATTTCTATTTTGCCAGTTGTCTGTTCATTTTCTAACGACTACTGCTTGTTTCTGAAAACGTAGGACATTAGAGACTGTTCAAAAATCTCCCCCCCCCCCCGCACAAATGGTTAAAATGTAGCTAATTTCCGGGAATTTCCGGACATCTGGTAACCCTAATCTCACATCTCTTCTAAGTTAACTGGGCCGGCGCATTCGTAGATGATAATGTGCGCACAAAGAGAAATAAAGACCTTACTGAGATAGTTGACGGGCATCTAATTTATTTCCTTTTGAGTTTAAAAGAAGTGTGTAGGGCTGTGGGTTCCTGGGAGAATATAGGTACATTTTAACTAATTTTCAAAAGCAGTGTTAAAAATGCTTTGGAAATTTTGTAGGCTATGAATTCTCTCAGCAAATTCTTTTAATCCCCGAGAAAAACCTGAAAGTTCATGTGTCAGAGCTTTGGTCTGCCCTACCAATACTTATTTAAGGCGTGATTTAACAATTTGAAGTTCTTGAAATATGCTTAAAACTGACTAGTCCACAAAAATGATAGATGCCGGCGTTCGCAATCGTCAGCTCTTTGTTTCGTAGAGAGAAGTTTGGTCGCTGCACGATGACCTTTGTTATTAGAGCTGATTGGGTTAATGAAAATTCATTGCATGAACGAAAGGATGTTAGACGGAGGGGGACTGACCACGATGCACATACGTCATTGCCAGGGTTATGTATTAGTATAAAGCTTGAGTATAAAGCAGCAATCTGTACCAACGTTAACAAAATATAAAATTAAAAAGCCTTGATTCACACGACTTTCTCTACTAGCTGTTCCACAAATTAAACCGACAGTCAATTTTTTAAAATATCTGACGTTTTGCACCCACATGACTTTCTCTACTCTTGCGCAAACTGTTCTTACAATCACTCATTCCTCTATCTACTTCATGTCAATTGAGATAAACATTTGCAGAAATTATCTTATTGGTAGTTTTCTTGTAGGTGCAAGGGGAATACAGTAGGCTTTCAGCGATAGTCAATTATTTAAGAATGGTCGCTATATGATGTTGATGACTAAAATTCCGTTCTCTTTCCGTCACCAAGAGATAAAAAAATTATCAACTACCTACCTCCCATTTGAGAACGTCTATAAGTATTGCAAAATTCTGACAAATAACAAGGATTATCTCAGAAATTGTTCACTTCACAAAAAATACCATTTCACATAAATAATTGTGGTCTATCTCTTACGGTTTACCAACTATACAAAAGTCATCAAGAGTAAACAGGACTATATGGGCTATAGTCGGAAAATTCAAAATATACATTTAATTTTCCATAAAAATATCTTAAACATATGGCATTTTATTCAAACTCTTAATGCCATTTTTGAGAAAATCAAAATTTTCGAAAAATTTTCCGTGTAAAGATAGTTCAAGGTAAAGGAATTTTCTTCAAAATGTTTGTGTCGCATTCTTGGAAGATATTAGATCTAAATACCAACTTTGGTCATTAACTAACTTTTCGTTTTTGGGTTATGCTGTTCACAGATAAACACATGCGCACGGAGATTTTTCTAAAAATGCTTTTTTTGGATTCAGGGGCCCTCAAAACAGATATTTCCAGTGAAATCTCGGCATCGAATTTTTAGGTGAAATACAATACTTCCCCTACTTGCTATACATAGTAGAGAAAATAAAAACGAATGACTTCCTGTTTAAGAAAAGCACACTTATTTGGAAATTCAAACCAATAACAAGAAAATATAGGAAATGGTTAATGCCCCCCTTCCAGAAAAGTTTACTTACATTGTGTGCTACATTTCATTAGTAACATTTTGTTCATATATTACAGTTTGTCATGTATATGGTGCATTAATAAAACTAATTACAGCCATTTGTGAGAAAATAAAAAATAACAAAAATTTCAAATATAAAGGGTAGTTTGGGATGGAGGAATTTTATTAAAAATCTTCCCGCATCCTTAATGCTGAGCTCAAATACCAAGTTTGGTATCTAAATTATTGGATTTTCATTTTTGAGTTATACTCCTGATACACCAAAGACGGCCGATGGTCATGTGCTAATGTGCTACAGCATAACATAAAATTTGCACCAATATTACAACTGTTCTCTTAGAGTAGGTGCTGTTATGCGAACAAAACAGGCAAAACTACATTTTGTAGCACTTTCTCTAGAATAACATGAATTGCCATAGCTAACAAAGTATGATGTTAAGTGCAGGATGGATTCCAGCTCCTGTGATCTCACTCAGATGGAAGTCACGTTACTGTGTAATTTTGACTGCTCTTGCTCCGCTGAGCTTTCTTCCTTACCAGCTGTTAGTGTGCTAAAATTTATGTAGCCACATTAAATTGAGGACGAGCATTGATTTTAGGCTGCTGTAGTATGCGGTGAATGTTTTTCAAAATTCCTATTTTGTGTTGCGCAAGGATATAGTGAATTTTGTAGATGATCTATTAAAGAGAACCTTTTCAAGTAGTTGTTTGGAGGAGAAAGTAAGAATTAAAGGGCTAGGTAGATCTTCCTTAAATTAAAATCTAAATTGAAACTATAGGTAGAGGTAAAGAAGCGAGAATATGAAAGTTTATGGAAAGAGCTGGATCTACGGTTATGATACTTGGAATGCACTGTTTTCCCTTTTAATTTTAATTATTCAGAAACAATGATGCATGGGGTTGAGGGGTGGTAACAGATCTCAGGCACATTATTATTTCTATAATAAAGAAATATAATGTAAATAATAAGCATATAAACAGCCCAGTTGATTTTAATGCATTAGGTAGGGCTAATATCTCAACAGTATTAAGTTATGACTATCATGAGAAGATAGTACAAAATAATCAGCAGAAGGGAGAACGGCAATGCCCAACATTGGCTTTTATGTGTTCATGACGTTACCTTGTCACTCCACCCCACCTACTCCGTTTTGTACATTAAGCATTTCCCCTTCACTCATTTGGATAACCAAGCATTAGAGAGGTTTGTTTTTGAGTCCCATGAATGCATCATAGCTAGGCAACAAGTAGGTTGGGGAAAATCTGCATTCCCCTCTTCCACATCACTGCTCTAGAACTATTATTGACTGCATGAAATTTTGTGGACCTTTTGAGCTGGTTTTATAAGGACATGACGAGATAAAAACGTTGAGAAACCCAAGTGTGTTTCTATTTTTGATAGATTTAACTTATGGTATAGGAAATGCAGCAAATGAACATGTAGCAGGCTATCAGGCTTTTTGGCAGATTTCAAAATCCATCCAAAATGAGCTGCCAGACTGTAGATTAGAAACTTGTGAAATTATGTCACAAGAAATAAATATTGCAGTAAATTGGTACATTTTGCACAAACCACCTCTGTCACACACACACACACACACACACACACACACACACACACACACACACACACACACACACGTACACACACACACGTACACACGCACACGCTCACACGCGCACACTCACACTCACAACATACTCACACACTCACACTCACACACACACACACACACACTCACACTCACACACACACACACACACACACACACACACAGATACGTAAAGAGTAGCCTGGTTGGGGAAATTTTCTTTAAAATAATTTCAAATTTTTGAAAGACCCTGAACTTAAATACCTGCCAAACTTTCATATTTAGCAGAGTAGTGTTTTTGAGTTACTTGTGAATTCCCTTTTATTTTGAATTACTGTTGTATAATTGGTAAACCATAAGAAAAAGAAAAGAGCTACTACACAAAAGTACACAGCAGAGATACTAAAAAGCAGTTGGCTAGCATTCACATGGCTTTTTCTGCTCGCTTTTCTATGAACTTTGTCCTTATTTTAATCATGATAAACCTTCATCACATATCTGTGTATTCATTGATATCATATTCATTCAAGTATAGAAAAGATACAGTAGGCTAAAAGGTGAGTCAGAATTAAAAAGATGAAAACATCATTATTCTCCTATTCTCCTCACATGGTAAAAAAAGAAAAAAAGTGAATAGAAATTTATTGCCTAAAAACATTTGATGTGTAGTACTTATATGACTTTCTTTAATAAGCCATTGTTATAAAATCTGTTCTTCTATTTCTTGTTAAAATAGGTAAATCTTCATTGCACACTTTGTTGTATATATTAGAAGATCACAAAAGTTTAAGTGATAGTCAAATATTTTCAAAGCCCGTCATCCTGTGATGGCTTTAAAATTGGCTTGCTTTACATGGTCAAGAGAGAGAGAGAAAGAGAAAGAGAGAGAGCAAAGGAGAGGAAGAGAGAGGGAGAGAGAAACCGTTGACTGATTATGCAAAAATTGTTCAGAATGAAGAGAAGTTTTAAAGGTTATTCCTACAATATAATTTTATTGTAAAAGTACATTAAACCTATGTAATTTAATGAAAATCATTATAGGGATTCTAAGAAATTGAAATAACTGAAAGGTTTTCTAAGTCTTAGATCAGGCCATTTAAAAAATAATTGTGGCGTATCTTTAGATGTCTTGAATAATAAATTTGGTTTTTAGCTGACTTTGTTTATCAGTTATACTGTTCAAAAGAAGACCTTTGTCTAAAAAATTATCTTTTTTTAATGTGGCCTTTAAACATGCATTTCTGATAGATACATTTTGGTATTAAATTTTTGGATGGATTATAGTACCTTCTCCACTGTATGTAGCAGAGAAAGTAAACAGTATGCGTATTTTAAAATTCAACCCAATAATAAAGAATATCTTAGAAATCTTTAACAATACAAAAGGAAATAAGTTTACATAGCTGGTATGCTTGAGTGAGATCTACATTTTTCTATAGCAAGTTTTTGCCTATCTCTTACAATTACCATTATGCAAGTCATTAAGAATTGAAGAGGGCTTTGAGGGCTTTTGCAGAAAATTCAAGATATACATTTAATTTGTCATTCAGATATCTTAAACAGATGGTATTTTAATCAACATCTTAGAACCACTCTTGAACGAATAAAATATAACAAAAGCCTTTCCAGGTAAAGAGTAGTTTGGGGTGGAGGAATTTTCATGTTGCATTCTTTAAATTATTTGGTATTTAATAAAGTTTTCATTATTGAGTTATACTGTTTTCTCTCTCACAGACACACACACACCCAGACACTCATGCAGACACATGCACATACTTACCCAGATGTTTTTCTAAAGTACTTCCTTTTTATTCAGGGAACCTTATAATCATAACATATACATTGTGAAAATTTACTGTAGATAAGTAGTAGGAAAAGTAAGAAGAACAAGTATTTGAAAGTTCAAACTAATAGCAAAGATTATGTCAGAAATAACTTCATAAATCTTTTGTCTTGAGATAAACTGTGCTTTAACAAGATCTACATTTTTTGTGTAGTAATATTTTGCTTTCCTCTTGTTATATACAACATTTGTTCAGGATGAAGAGATCTTTAAGGCTATTCAGAGACAATTCAACATAATATACACTTTATATGCCATGCAAAACCTTAAGCCTGTGTTATTTTAATCAAAATTGTTAGAGCCATATTTTTGAGAAAACAAAAATTAATTGCATGTAGTTTGGGATGAACGTATTTTATTGAAAATTGTGTTGCATCCTTGAAAGGTAAATTTAAATATCAAGTTTGGAGCTAAGTGACTTTTCATTTTTTAGTTTGTCATTTGCACAAACACCCACACCCACAAAGACATATACACACAACTTTTTTTTGGGTTCGGGGTGAAATCTCGGTATTACATTTTTGGGTGGAATGCAATACTTCTACTTTTTGTGGCTAAGTAATAGAGAAAGTAAAAAAGAACGAAAATAAAAGACTAAAGCTAAGGAAACTAATTGTGCCTGCTTTCAGCAGCTACAAATCTAGCAGTCAACAGCATTCAGGTCATTTCTACATACCTACAAATACTCTTTTAATGTTATAGCAGTTATCTTGGCATTTTATACACTTTAATAATTTTACATTAGATGTCACTGAAATGAGGTTTTTTCTTTTCATGGTGGCAGTAAATATAAGTGTCTGAACAAACTATCTTGGATAATATCACAAAAGGTTTTATATTTAATGCCTATAAAAGTAATTTCTGCTTAAGTGTATCTAAAAATAATTTAAAATATTACATGCTTTATCTCTAGTGCCTATTCAATGATGGTAAGCTACACTCTGAGCAAAATTGAGATTCTTATGTTTTTCGTACTTGCTAGGTAAGCCACAGGCAGAATGGTGTTTGAAGAAACTGGGAGATAGTATGTATAGCACCAAGAAAAAATGTGCAATTTTTGTGCTTTAATATCATAAGCCACAGAATAAGTGACTTCTTGGAAAGGAAACAGCTTGAGTTGTCTAATCTAATTAAATACATATTGTGTAGTGGGGTATATTATGGGCCATCGAAGTTATCACTGAAGCCCATATATGATACATGGAATGAACATGGAGCACTGGTGGAGGAAACTGGAGAACCTGGAGGAAACCTGCCCCTGCACTGCTTTGTCCACCACACATCCCACAGGCAGTCACCTGGAATTATTGAACCTGGGCCGCTTTGGTGAGAGGCAAATGATCTGACCACTCGGCCATGGTAGGCCTAGTGATAACCAGTCACAATCCCATGATATTGTGGAACCGATATGTAAGCCGATTGATTTGTGAATGAATCCTGATGCAATGACAGTGTTGCAGATGTCATTCAACCAAATCCATGTGATCTCTCAATTCATCAGAAGTAAGCAACAACAAAATATAATTTTGTGCCATGCCATATTATACCATGCAATGTTGTGGCTTGTCATGACAATGCAGTACTTACAGTATTCATAGATAATAATTTTTAATGGAACCATGAGCTATGCAACAATGTTTAAGATATTTATCTGGAAACCATTAGCTATGAAGTGTGTGAGTGAGTGAGTGAGTGAGTGAGTGAGTGAGTAGGTGAGTGAAATTTAAGTGCCAGTCGACAGCTTGGTCAATTGGGCCCAAAGTCGAAAGGTTTAAAGTCTAAAACACTCACTGTACTTTATGTACTTAACAGATGAAAGCTAAAACACAAAAGTAAAACCACTAACCAGTTAAGACCTTTAAAAAAAGTTAAACCATTGAAAAGTAAGTGGTAAGGCATTTAAAACGGTTAAAACGTTAGAAAATGTAAAAGATTGCACATGAAAATTCATATACTAGAACAAGATAATTAAAAGTCCAAGAGTAAAACAGAAGTTAAACTTGTTTGGCGAACCCAATATCAACGACGAACCGCAGAAGCTTATACAGATACCGGGTCGTCGCCCTAGAATGGACCGCAAAGTTAGACCTAGGTCGAAGGATTGGCGCTCTCTGGTATACCGCGCACAATCAAGCAAAACGTGCGACACGGTGAGTTATGCGCCTCACGGTGGACACACAGGGACCGGATTGCCACGCAGAAGATGACCATGAGTGACACGTGTGTGACCTATTCTCAACCGGGTGAGAATAACCTCCGACCACCGAGAATCCCTGCAGGAGGTCTGCAAGGGTTGTACGGTGTCCTTGATTGTCCGCAATTGAGGTCCAGCCACCTCTTCCCAAGACTTCTGCCAGAAAGAAAAATGATGGTGTCGAAAGTACCGCGAACATCCCTAAAAGGAAGAATGTGTGCGGAAAATGCCGGGAAATGGCATGCAGTTTTAGCAGCCACATCTGCCTCCTCGTTGCCGGGAAAACTCACACGGCCTAGTTTCCACGTAAAAACAAACTGGTATCCACGAGAGAGCAACTGGGAAACAAGTACATGAATTTTAATAATCAATGTTGATGTGCCGAGAAACTGTTGCAAGGTCTAAAGAGCGCTCAGACAATCGCAGCAGATGAAGAGACTGTCAGGAACGGAGCTGGAGATAAAAAGTAAAACATTAGGAAGTAAAATATGGCAAACAGCTCGGCAATAAAAACTGAACTGCTGTCCGGAAGTCTGTGTACTTATGAGCCTCACCGTGTACACGAAACTATATCCTGTAGCATCCCCCATTTGGGATCCATCGGTAAATACCGGAGTGTAAGACCGGTAGCCTCCCAGGAGCTCGGTGAAGATTTGGCGAAACACCGATTGAGGGGCAAGTCGAACTGCGCGCGCTGGAGCTGCCAAGGAGGATGGCGGCCTAGAGAAGGTCGTTCTACGGAGGGCATGTGTGGTGAGCAGTTCTCGAAACATTATACCACTTGGACGGGAGACAGTTGTGTTCCGTATATAACAATGGGCGAGGTTTGGAGCAACATGGATTCAAAAGAAGGGTGACCTGGGTGAGCGGCCAACCGTGCCATGTAAGACCAAAGTAAAAATGAGCGTCGCGTCGCCAGAATCACCATACAGACACGCGGCTCGACTAGTACGCAAAGCTCCAATGGCCAGACGGATACCAGTATGATAGTATCCAAAAGGCGGAGTTTAGATGTGGAGACCGTGCCGTAGATAAAACTGTCATAGTCTAGTTTGGACCAAACCAGTGAGCGATACCTGAGCGATCTCCGCCCCAAGGTGCCCTAGTTAAAACCCTGAGTACCTGAAGTGAGCGATCGCAAGAAGCACGAAGATGACGAATATGGTGCTCCCAAATGAGTTTGCTGTCGAGGTGAAGGCCCAAGAACTTAAGGTGTGGAACAAATGCTAGAGTCATGTCACATAAATGAAGATCAGGAGGAGGGTTTACACCACAAAGTTGATGAAAACACATACACTGGTTTTCATAATGGAGAACTGAAAGCCAGTGCAATGTGCCCACTCGGCAATGGAGGATATGGTCAGCTGCAGTTGATGCACAATGTGCTCAAGATTATAAGAGTGATAGTAAATAGCGAAGTCTTTAACATACAGGGACATCTGGATTACTCATCCTTGACTCAATACAGAACCACAGAGTGGTTTGGTGAACCTAAATTAATTGATGGCACTTTCTTAGATGACACAGGTGGCAATATGAATAGAGATCAATGAAACCAGATGTTGGCACTGAAACATTGGTGATATGTAATGACAAGCTGCAAATTTTTATGTATTCCTTGCAATTAATATCATTTTGCGCTATTTAAAGTAATGAAAAAAATGTTCCTTCTATGTGACAAGAATACCTAAATGTATCTAGTGCCTTATAAAAAGAATCTGATGTATTACACTCATCATTCTTACAAACTCTTATTCCTATATCTCCTTCGTGTTAGTCAAGATAAATATTTGTACAAATTATCTTATTGCTTATTTCCTTGTAGGTGCAAGGGGAATATTAGACAGAGCGATAGTGCAATAGTCAAATCTTTTAAAGCTTTGAGATCCCATTCTCTTTGCACACTTAACATATAAAATAGTGAACAATGATGATCCATTTCACAAAAGTTTTAAGTTTTCCAAAACTCACACACATAAGGAATATCTCCGAAATGGTTCACCCTACAAGAAAATTTATTTGGGCATAAATTGTGTATTTTAGCAAGATCTACATTTTTTGCACAGTATGATTTGGTGTATCTAACGGTTTACCAGTTATGCAAAAGTCGTCCAGAGTAAATATGACTACAGGAGCTATAGCCAGAAAATTCAAGATATACATTTCATTTGGCATAAAAATATTTCAAACATATGACGTTTTAATCAAAATCATTTGAGCCATTTTCAAGAAAATCAAAATTTTCAAAAAATTTTCCATGTAAAGGGTAGTTTAGGGTGAGGCTATTTTCATCAAAATCTTCATGTCGCATCCTTGAAAGACATTAAATTTAAATACCAACTTTGGTTTTTAAATACTTTTCGTTTCTGAGTTATGCTGTCCGCAGACACTCAGACACACAGATAGACACACGCACACACAGAACTTTTTCTAAAAATGTCTTTTTTTGGATTCAGGGGGTCTCAAAACATATATTTCCGGTGAAATCTCGACATCAAATTTTTGGGTGGAATACAATACTTCCCCTACTTACCAGTAGAGAAAGTACACCTTATATACACACCTGATTTATGGAAATTTTTAAACCTTCATATGTCTCTGCTGTAATATTCACTTAATGTGGCTTACCATTATTTAGCTTCTAAACACTTCAATTATAAAACAATGTCTAGTTATAGAGCTGCCAATTGAAGTATTTGTAAAATGTTACATTAACAAAGTGAAAATACAAATCCTTTGGGAGGACAGTATCTATTTTTAAAAGACATTTATCTAATATTGAATGCTTGACTGAATCTTGAAGCTGTCGTTTTTGCTTTAAATCTTCTGCAATCATAGACAAACAATGGAGAAGGCATAATTTATGACCCAAAACTTTCCTGGCAATGGTATGAATAAGTAGACATAGGAAGAATTTGCAATGTTGACATCACTCAATTTCACAGTGTGCTTTCTTTTGTTTAGAGTATCACTCATGAGTGTAAGCTATTCATGCAAGGAACAAGTACCTCAGAGAAGGATGGGAGAAGGAAAGTTTTAAAATAAATCTCATTCAAACAATCAAACTTGCTATCATCCAGCTATTTCACAATAAGTTGTTGGAAAATGGAAGAATGTGCACTGATTTCAGGGCTAATTAAATTAAAGAACATTTTTCAAGTCTATTTGAACCAATCACTACATTATCAGAATGACAAAGCTCTATACAGTTTATAATGTAGGTATCACAAATCTGTACATGTTGACAACTTTGGCTATTTTTAGTTTTCTTAGAAAATAAGAATATTGATCCTCTTCCTTTTTCCAATCAAAGATTCACTATTATTATCTGTTAAATTATTTATTTTTATTTTCTTTTCTTTAAGTTTGATTTTATTTTTAGCAAGTGTGCAAAAATAAAATATTTTATAGCTGAAATAGAAGGAAATGAGCTAAAAGAACCTGTAAGTTAGAATAATTTGCAATTAACTCATTCATTGCACGCTTATAGTAGTTAGAAATATATGTGCAGTAAAAATAACTCTCTGACAGCCTTTTCTGTAAACAAACTCTTTGCACTTCACAGCCATTTGACTCCGAAGTTAGAACTACAGCATTAAACTAATCAGCCACAAATATAATAAGTTAATTATAACAACCTATTGCTGCATTATCTGTTTCTAAGTAGTGTGCAAATGTAAAACAGAAAAGCTTGTGAAAATGTGTGAACAAAAGAAGAGAAATGTCACATTTGAAAACAATGTTTATTAAATTAATGCATTATATCTTACTAATTAAAAAATAAGCTGCACTATTTTAAGCTGGTTATATCAGTGCAAACAAATTGTGCCACTTGATATCTTTTAACAAATAAAAAAGAAATTGTCACAGAGTAGGAACTAATGTAATACATGTATCTTCTTACTTTAAGGCTTTTCCTTAATATGTAACATGTTTTCCAATTCTTGATTTTGAGATATGACAAGGTTAATTACAGAAAGCATTAAGTTCACAAATGCCACACGAGATACTGTAATGCAATTTGCTGTAGTGTTACCTACAATGACACAAATTAGTTGCTGTTAAGAATTATAACTAATTAAACAGGTTTTTTGTTTTGTGGTGCACTTTTGATAAACTGATGAAGCTGCTATAATCCATTCTGCAAAAGGTTACAGGATGGCAGCATTCCATTTGCTTTGTTGCACAGAACTCTTCAAAGTAAAATGCAATTGTAAAATGTTACAACTGCTTGGCACAAGTTATCAGCTACACTGTGTACTCAGATCAGTGTAAACAACTTTGTTTAACAAACACTGTTGTTTGGATTGACTCATATGTAAACTAGTGTTAGACTGGAAAAAAACTATTCAGATTTTGAAAGCCAAAGTATTGCAGTTTTTATTGACCTCTTAAACTGCTGTTGCAAAGAAATCTAGTTATTAAAAATAGTATTGTCTACTGCTTTGCAGATGCTATTAATTTCTGTGTGTCTTTTCACGAAAGTTCATTATAGCATGCAAACCTTGGTTTCAGATGTCCAGTCACATTCAGGAATACTTTTGTGCTCACTATAGCTTTTTTACATCTGTTATGCATTTTTAAACTGAACACTAGCTTAAGGATATGGATATTTTTGTTGTGCTATAGGTATGCAAAACAAAAGTACCCATGGTCTTAAGCTATTGTTCAGTATACTGCCAATGAGACTGATTGTCAGTAATTTGTCTACTTCTGCTGCAACTTTAAGTAGAATAGAATATAACAATTTAATGGCATTATATGCATGTTCTGATCAGTACCAAAGGAAAGAAAATGAATATGAAATGAGCAACTGCATACCTAGCATAAAATGGATGTTAAGGAATGGGAAAGACTCAAAAGTTTGGGAGTAACTTACAGGAGCTGCAATTTGGTGAAAATGTGATGCTATGGAAAATACTTGAGTTCAGCCTGCATCTATGGAAAGTAATGCAGAATATGGCAATGTTTCATATCCATAGAGATGGTGAGAAGTGATATGACATTCAAATGATCCCAGAGTCCAATGAGCTGAGATTTGTTCTGCAGGGATAAGATCAAGTCCTTATCCAGCCAATCCACTCCAACTGAGATTTGATCTTGGAGATTCCAAAGAACTTAGTTATTAAGTTACTTATATATGCAGCTAAGCTTCTAACTAGATTACTATGTGCCTTTATCATTAGTCTCTTTTCCATTTCCATTACTATTCTTTAAAAGAATAACATAAATCATTTCCACTGCTGCACAATTTGGAGTATTCTTTAATCACAATCAAAAATATATAATACAGTAACTCATTAAATGTATAAATAATGTGACTGTGTTTGTTCTGAAATTTTATTATTTAGTTTCTGTGTACCTAATTGTGTTATACTTGTAACTGTGAACCTTGCAACAAGGATTTTTAAACATTTTCTTTCTAATGCTTTTGAAACTATTTCTTTTTTAACTTTCTGCAGCCCCTGAAAGTTTATTGTGTTTATTTTGAATTACAAAGTTTTTGTAATGAACTGGAGAGCAAATTTGCCAATGATCTGATTGTGAAAAGAGGTACATGTTAGGTATATGTATATTTTGGAAACAAGAACAAAGGAGGAATTTATCGGTTTGGTAAAAGTTAACATGATTATTAACAAACAAATGCATTTTAGATTATACAGATATTTCATGCAAATACCTGTAGAGTTTAAATTTTAAACATAGACTCTGATGGTGGCATTGTGGGTCCGCAGTACCACAAATGTATGCAGTTTGTAACCACTGGGCTAATGTATGAAATATGTACCAGCTCATGGCCTTAGGGGAATGAAGGGGAGAGGAGAGACATTTTACGTAGTGTAATCCAAGTTTTGCAAATGTCATTCCAAACATTATTCCACTGCAGGTGGTGCCAAGTTACCTCCAATGTTATTCACGCTATGTTACCTTACTGCTAATTTTTATTAGTTTCAATTATAAAGTTGTATGAGTCACTATTGATATACTGCAAATGAAGTAAAAGAGAATGATAGATTCTGAGGATATGAAAATGATCATGAAAGTGATTAAGGGGTATAATGAGGAAGCCAGAAACAAACGTATAAAACTTCCACTGAGTCAAACAAGGTTTGATAGGTGTGTGATTTGGAGAATTGTACATGATTTTTATTTGTTGAGAAACACGTTTCTATTATAAATAAATTTCTGCCTGTTGTTCTGGAAAAGATAAATTTTTCATGGGGACCAAGTTTGCTGTGGAAAGTAATTTCAGAGCTGGGCTTTAAATAGAGGAAATGTTAGAACGAAAGAAAAGTACTTATAGAACATCTTCACATCATGACTTGGAGGTACAATTATCTGATTAAAACAAAGAATTTATGATAAAGCAGAAGAAGTATTGAAGTATTTTCTACAGAGTGACTTATGAAGTACTAACACATTTCTTTCTTTAATTATTCTGCATGAAATTCACTCAGTGCCCCAATTTAACACCTAATTAAGCAGAATGTTCTGGAGTTTTGGCTGCCTGTCACTAGATGTGCAAGTATTCATGTTTCATTCATAATTGTTAATTTTGCTGTCACCAACTGTTTTTGAGATTTTGTTCTAGTCAATGTGAAAATCGAGTGCACATTAAATGAATGACACTTCCTTGTAAAGCAATACTGGATTACAAATTCAATTACAGCTACTCAAAGGAAATACCAAAGAGAATTTGGTGTTCAGAACCCTCCCCAAAGAAACACAATATTGGGACTCGTAAACAAATAGGAAACAACTGGATCTCTGGTGAGTGAAAAAGGCAAACATTGTTTATCTAGGCTGCCCACGGTTGTTGTTGACGTAAGCGCTTAGTGAAGCAGTCACCAAACTATCATTAAGACATTTGTCGCAGAAGATAGGGCACAGCTACTCAATGTGTCAGAGAGTTGCAAAAAGTGCAGGCCTAAAGCTTATACGATTATGGTTGTGCATCAGTTATAGGAACCAGATAAGGATAGACGACTGAATTATCGTTGTTGGTTTCATAGGTGTTTATTGTGCAAAACTGTGTCATATTGTCTATCAGATGGTTCCCAGATGAAGTATGGTTCCATTTATCTGGCTATGTGAACTCAAACAGCTCACACTATTGGGCCAGCAAAAATCCACATGTTATTCATGAAGCACCTATGCACTTGGTTAAAATTAGGGTTTGGTTTACAATATTTGCACAGAGAATAATGGAACCACTTTTTTTTAAACAATATGAATACTGCAGAGTGCTGATAGAGTTTTTTGAGCAACTAGATGACTTAAAGCTGAGTCAAGAATATTTTCAGCAGAATGGCACTACTTGCTATAAATCAAATTAATCCATGGCACTAATTGCAAGTTTATTTAACGACTGGATAATTTCTAGGACCTTTGGCCACTGAGATCTCTGGATTTGGTATTGCTGAACTTCTTTCAATGGGGTTAGTTAAAGGACAGGGTTTATGCCACATGTCCCCAGACATTGGGTGATCTGAAACACAACATTACACAGGAGATTCAAGCTATTGACAACAGTCCTCCAATGAGTGGTCCTCCAATGTTGTGTTGTGCTTTATGCAGAGTGGAGAATATTTTCAGCATTTGCTATAGAGGTAAATAATCTCCCAAAATTCTTCTGCATCCTCTCAAGTATAATAAGTTATCTCTAGCATATGTCGTTTTAAACAATTAAAGAAATAAATCACGCTGTATATTGATGAAAGCTGAATGGACAGTAAAATCACATATGGCAGGCGCTGGCAAAATGAGGAGGAATTTGGCATTCATATAAACATAATACAGGGAATAGGCTGATATAGGTAGTGGAAAATTCTCTTCTCTTTTACAAGGCTGGGATAACTGCAGCTAACTACCATAGACAAATTACGTATATGAATTTGGATGAACCCATGTGCCCCCTTTTTCTGTTTTAGTGTTAGACGGTGCTCCTTATCACAGTGTACAGGTGGATAAATCTCACCTAAAAGGGCTGTGAAATCTGCTATGGTATTGTAGTTGCAGAAGAAAGGTATATGCGTAAAACAGAGTTTTACAGTCTGACTGAAACAAATTAATCTGAAGAGAAGCTATTTAAAGTGGATGCATTTTTGGTTTCACTGCATCATACTGTCATTCACTTGCACCATATGTGTGATATAAATCCCATAGAACCAGCTTGCACCAAGGTAAACGAATAGCTAGAAAAAGAAATGTAACGGGTAACCTATCTTACAGAAATTGTGTAGTATAAGCTTGAGGGTACTACACCATAAGTGGCCAAAACAGACTGGCAGGTTTTGCAAACAGGTAGAAAAGGTAGCAAATGATTACTTAGGAGAAAGACGCTGTAGTTTAATACATCGACATATTGTCATTTTGCTGGGAGCAGATAGCTGGATTGTTCATCCTCCTCCTGAAATCAAAATAAGTCTGGCTGCAAAGAAGAGCTGGCTACTCCACTTGGTTGACATGATTGTGTTGCTTTTATAAGTCAAACATACTGCATAAAGCAAATAACACATGTTTTGAAACTTTGAGCAACCTTTTTGTTTTAATTTAGCATAAATATATATTCAGAGGTTGCCACTATTGTTCCAACTACAACAACTCAAGCTTCAAATATTTCTGAGTAACTAGAACTATTTACTGATATAGTGAGGCATTGCATTCCTTCCAGAGGCCATGAACTGGTGGACAGACTGTAGCTATAGTATACTAAAAATGTACTGCCTTGTTCCTGCTGAATTTTTCTTCTAAAGTTCACAACAATACGCTCTAGGTGAATTAATTCAATGTTCTGAAATTAATATGCTGTGATCACAGTAAGAGTTTACCCAGTACACTATTTCAGACAGTTATTCCTTGTAAACCTGTATTAGGTATAAGTTATTTGTTAAATGTGGTTTGTGTGAACATTTATCACATTTATAGTGTGTTGAAAACAGTAATTTTAGTTTAAGAAAATTGCATATAGAAAAAACAAGTTTGAAACTTAATGCATGTAATCTGAAAGTACAGTCCATAGCTTTATGATGAGACAATGAACCACATGTTCTTAGTACCTTTTTTTTTTACTATCAGATTTTTGGCATTTTACATTTCTGCATCATGTATAAATGATTATGTTTATGTTGGGGCTGTATGGGTTGTAATGTTGTAGATCTGATGAGCACATAGTAAATGGACTGAGCTAAAAATGAAATAAATATGACTACTGCAGACAACAAATGCAAAGCAGGGTTACATTTTATCATTTATAAAATGGCCTCTGTGGCTTCAGACTTTTGAGAATAAGCTTTCCAAATTTTGTTTGAATGTTGAACAACCTTTTCTTTCTAAATAGTGATAATCTGTATATGCAATTTACACATGTTAATTTTCCTTATTTTTAATTTTATCTATATCATAGGTATGTTTGAAAAATAAAGATTCTAATTTAATACAACATCAATAGTATTAAAATACAGTACATAGATTCTGAAGTTTCTATATGCTACTGCTCAATACAAAGGAGACATATGTTACTGGCATTTATATGCCAAATGTTACAAACATATTCAGATAGAAATATAAATAGTTTGAATTGACTTTTGAAGATTGGTACATTCTGAAATCTATACAGGTTATACTCTTGTTTTATTGAAAGAAAACTTCATTACATTTTGTCTAAATACTTTGAGTTGTTAAAACGAAAATAATTCAGTAGCAATTCTAAAATGGAACCAGGAATAGGATTCATGTGACATTGATAAGCCTCTTAAATATACTTTGGTGTGCATTTTCTTAAGAGAAAAGTTGTAAATTCTAGTAAGAATTAGTAAAGAAAATATTGATAGATGTATTAATAACAGATTAGCATTTGAGAGATGCAGTGTTGCCTCATGGCAAATGTATTCAGATTCCATTGAAAAAGCAATAAGTTCAAATCCAAAGAAATGTCAAAAACAGTATCCTAATTCAAAATGTCTATCATGCCAGTTTATTTTATTTTCACAGAAACTCAAATTGAAAACCAAAACATAGAAAGAAATCATATTTTACAGAGTTGCAGCAGGATAACTATACAGTAGAGTTCCACTAATCCGAACTAATTTGTATCAAACTCTGTTTGGATCAGTGAAAATTTGGATTTGGTGGATATATGACTACATATTAACTTTAAGCATTTAGTGTTAAGTATTAAACAGATTGAAAGTAGGCTGTAATTGCTATAATTTATTTTACAATTACATTCTGTGGCTCAGAGACCAATAATTGTAATGTTTTTATAAGCACATTTGCCATTTACTGCATTCAAACTTTATTATGCACATTGTTAGTAGGTCTATACCTTTCATTTTTTAGTTTTTTTTTGTATAAGATAGCTGTCAGATTCACTGTTTACTCTTGTAGCATTTATTTCATGTTTTTCTGTGCTAATAAATTTATGTTTTTACTTGGAAAAACTAGTTTAATCTTACTCTTTATTTTTTCCTGTTTTAAAATATAAAAAAAGTTTGGTAGATAGTTTTTCCTAACCCTGTTTTGATTAGCAAGGTTTAGATTGGAAGGGACTCTACTGTACTTTATTATGTAGCTAAGAATCACTCTAAGTGAAAATGAATTTGGAAGTGTTATTTAAACACAATTGCTGTCCCATATGCTTGCGCATACAGAAAATTAAAGGAAAAGGAATAAAATAAAAAAGGCCTGTTTTAAAATGGACACAAATTTCCAAAAATTAAACTAGAATATGCTTGAAAAAGAAGTCTGGAATCTGAAACTTTTCTAAATAATATTTGTAATTTTATCTGCACATAAATCCTATACCCCATGGTGAATGGAAATGTGTACCAAATGACAAGACAATATAAAGGAAGAGAATAGTGAAGTTCACAAAAATGTTTTCTATAACTAGTTCCTACTACATATATAACTTGTTAAATGTTTAAATATTTAGAAATAGATAGTGAAAAGTAAGAGTTTATTTTTGTGAACTACACACAATTTATGTATAGCAGGTAATGCTTAGAACAAGGCATAATGTTTCAGAGGCAGGAATGAAGTCCCTTATTCCAATATATCACTCTGCTAATTTCCTTTAAAATTGTGCAGTTAGCATTTATACAAACAAAACACCAACAGCGACAAAAGTGTCACATAATGAAGGAAGTAAATTTGCAAAATATGTGCGTATTATGTATAGAAGTCTTTGTCTTAAGAGCAAAAAGTAGATTAAATGCACTGTGTGAGAAGCAAGAATGTTCATTTCATGACCCTCTATAGGACTGCTACATAGACTCTGTTGTCACATATAAATGTGAAAAACTTGCATGGCATTGCATTTTATAATTAATTTGTTTTTTTTAAAAATGCATAATCTTGTAATCTTCATTAACCACAGTTGTATTAGTATAACTTTATGCCCTAAATATTTGGCACAGTCTGCAGATTGTACATTATTACATTATAGTAAATAATAACAAACAATAATATTAATAGTAAAAATAAAAGTTATTTGCCTATTAACTATCAGTTTCTTGTCCTTCCAAATAACTGAAGCTGTTGAATACTAGAAAGAGAAAATGCACAATTACAAGCAAAAAGAAAGAGTATTTAAATGAGATGTAATAGACTCTTATGTCTCAGTGAATGCTGAGAAGATATATCCTACCTCTTACATACTTAAACAAAGTAAAGCAAACGGGGAAAATAAAGAAATAAAGGATGAAAGAAGGAAGAAAAGTATTGACAGTTAAAGAACTAATTATGTAAGCATGCTTGATAGGCACAATGAGATTAGAAGAGGATTCTTATTCTGATATGTTTCAAAGACATCAGTCTGGAAAGTATGTTAGAATCTGAATTTTACTGATGTTTTAAAGTAGCTATTATCACAGCAACGGTATGAAGACTGGCAGCTACACACAGAAATTTGAGCTTTGCTGTATAAAACAAATATGCCATTAACAAGGCACTAAATGTTATTTATGTTTTATATTTTATGTATTTTGGGGTGTGTTTTTCTGAAATCAGGGTTGCTTAGTCTTCTCATTAAACAGTTTGTGTTTGAACAGCAATTAACTTGAATTAATAGTATAACCCTGCAACTGTTTCCAACATAATTTTTCTTTGGAATTATGGAATACAGGTGTAATAATTCTTTGGAATGTAGTACTGACAAACAATGTAATAATGCTTCATTTTTAAGTAAAAAAATCTTTAATGACTAGCAGAGGATACCAGTAAAGTTTAGGAGAAATTAGAAACATCCCAGCATTCACTTTGACAAAGAAATAAGTTCATCGATATAAGTACTCTCGCAAATTTTAATCAAGAGTACATTGATCTGTAAAATGAACAAGAAAGTCAATCTTTAGTCCCAACGCAATTGTTTATTGTAAATGATGTGAATGAATTACTGTTTTGGTTTACAGAGGAGATAAAAGTGATTTTGTCTTTTTCCATATAAACTAAGCCCTGGCCCATGAAAAGCCAAGCCTTACCACCCAGCCGCTGCATCCCCCAACTCAGCCCACTACAGGCATCATTGGTGGGGTGCAGTACTGGAGAGTGGTATGCGGTCAGCGTCCCGATCCCTCCCAGCCAGTTATGCAGTTTTTATGACCTGCTTTTTCCATATAAGGTGTAAATAAGTAACACAAACATGCTTCCTGCATGCATATGTCTGCAAGCGCTTTATTTTTAAAAACGCCAATAACTCAGTCTCCTATCAAGATGCTATGAGCATAAATGTACATTAGATAGCAACTTGTTTTTCATGTTGTTTTGTTATTTGATCAAGAAATAATAATTGGGTAGATTCGCTAATTCTTGTGAGGTTAAGTCCAGGCAAACGTCATTACCTATATATCTGAAGCACAGTTCCCTGAAATATAAGTACAGTAGAACTCTGCTAATCCAAATTAATTGGGAGTGTAAATTGTTTGGATTCAGAAATGTTTGAATCATCCAAAAAAGTAAAAGAAATGTAAGTAAATTCAGCTATAGGATTAGCAGCTACAAGATAATGTAGCATAGTGATGTGAGGAAGAGACAATTGCAATTACCATGCACAACATAACGATAATGTATTCAACATAAAAACCATGTATTCTTCTAAGCTATGGACATAGCCAATCACAGGTGGTAGTGGCGGTATGTTGGTAGTTTAGTGTGTTTTAGTATTTTTTAGTGGTCATTCTACAGTAACTTATGCTTTTCAATCATAAATTAATTCAGAAGACTTGTTTGTTTGTGTTACACTGTGCACTATGATGCCAACCAAATGAAAACATAGTTTCTGTACATTAAAACAAAAACTGGATTTTGTGTTTGGATTATCTGGAATTTTGGATTTGCAGGGTTCGGATTAACGGGATACTACTGTAGTTTGTCTAAAGAATCAACTCAACTTTTACCTTTAGGAACACATTAAACATGTGGTGTGTGCTTATCGGACTGCTGGTGTGCAAATTTTGGAACAATTGATGCTTATAATTAGTTTTGGAATTATGTGAGATCTCTCAAAGGCTTTGGCTGTCCATGTTTTAAAACTATAAGGCTTATGTTGCCAGCTGTGGTGACCAATTTGAACTTCTACTTTGATGCAAATGATAGTAATAAGCTTTGATTTGTGAATTCATGGTATGTCTCCATATACTGTATCCCACTACAGTTTAGTTTGATGCATCTGCAGAACCTGCATTACTTCTTTCTTATAGAAGAATTTGCTGCGTGAGAGAGAGTGAGTGTAGCTTAAGAGCCCATTGACAACTAGGTTGATTTGTGAGTTTATGGTACATCTCCATATATTGTATCCCACTGCAGTTTAGTTTGATACATCTGCAGAACCTGCATTACTTCTTTCTTATAGAAGAATATACTGCATGAGAGAGAGTGAGTGAGTGCAGTTTAAGAGCCCATCGACAGCTAGGTCATTTGGGCTTGTGTGTGAGAGAGAGAGAAAGAAAGAGTGAGTGTATTAGACAGCACAGTCTGTATTGAATTTATCTGTAAGCACTTTCAGAATTAACTTTCTGACTACTAAGAAACATAGAAGCAACTTATGGAAGAAACAGCAAAATAATAGTAGCATACTTATGTAATAAACTTAGGGTACGTTAGTATAATTTGGACCACTTAACTTGTATGGTAATTAAATGCCCATAGGTTGTCATATAACATTTACTGTGGGAAAAGTAGTAAACAATCGAGACTAATGATCAATAATAAACATTATTACAATATGATTTGAAGCTTTCCTGGTGACGAACATATTCAAGATGCTCTCGGGCTTCAAGCCAGGTGTAGTGATGAAGAGACATCGACGTTTCGGGAGTTACATCTCTCCCATCTTCAGGATGAATGAATAGCAAGAGTGAAGGGACCAGTATATGTACTGTCTGCTAGTACGTACCAACTAGAAAACACCCAGTCTAATATGGAGGCGGTTCACCGCTCCGTTGGAATCTGTGTTTTCTGAGTTGGTCGATTTCCAATTTTAAGGCTGGTTTCCAGGATGGACTAAACTGCAATCCAGCATCCCAGTTCAGTGTACTCTTCTTGGAGGAGATGGACAGAGCCTCCTTAACCCTCCGTTCTCATAAACCACTACATTTTGCCACAATGGTCGTTTCTTTGAAGTTAGCTCTGTGGTCTTTTTCAAAGCAGTGCTCCGCCAGCCCTGACTTGTCAGGCTGCATTAATCGTACGGACCGTTCGTGCTCCTTGACTCTGGTGGAAATGGTCCTACTGGTTTGCCCTATGTACGGTGTCCCGCATTCACAGGGGATACGGTATACCCCTGGTACATTAAGGTGCAGTTTGTCTTTTACCGGGCTCACTAGGTGTTGGATCTTCAAAGGCGGCTTGTGAATGGTTCTGATGTTGTGTTTGGCAAGAATTCTACTGATTCTGCCGAAAAGATTGCCAGCGTATGGGATGCAGGTAATGGTGGTCAGCTGGTCTGGTGTTTGCTGAGTTTGTGGTTTTCCTCTCTTGGCCTTGGAGATTGAGGCTTCAATATCCTCTACGGAGTAGCCGTTTTGGCGGAATGTGTGCCTCAGGTGCTGCAGCTCTTGTTTTAGGTGGCTGGGATCATGATCCTAAAACAAGAGCTGCAGCACCTGAGGCACACATTCCGCCAAAACGGCTACTCCGTAGAGGATATTGAAGCCTCAATCTCCAAGGCCAAGAGAGGAAAACCACAAACTCAGCAAACACCAGACCAGCTGACCACCACTGCCTGCATCCCATACGCTGGCAATCTTTCTGGCAGAATCAGTAGAATTCTTGCCAAACACAACATCAGAACCATCCACAAGCTGCCTTTGAAGATCCAACACCTAGTGAGACCAGTAAAGGACAAACTGCACCTTAATGTACCAGGGGTATACCGTATCCCCTGTGAATGCGGGACACCGTACATAGGGCAAACCAGTAGGACCATTTCCACCAGAGTCAAGGAGCACGAACGGTCCGTACGATTAATGCAGCCTGACAAGTCAGGGCTGGCGGAGCACTGCTTTGAAAAAGACCACAGAGCTAACTTCAAAGAAACGACCATTGTGGCAAAATGTAGTGGTTTATGAGAACGGAGGGTTAAGGAGGCTCTGTCCATCTCCTCCAAGAAGAGTACACTGAACTGGGATGCTGGATTGCAGTTTAGTCCATCCTCGAAACCAGCCTTAAAATTGGAAATCGACTGACTCAGAAAACACAGATTCCAACGGAGCGGTGAACCGCCTCCATGTTCGACTGGGTATTTTCTAGTCGGTACGTACTAGCGGACAGTACATATACTGATCCCTTCACTCCTCTCTATCTGTCTCCTCCTTTATAATAAAATAATAATAAAAAAAAAAATGCTATTCATTCAACCTGAAGATGGGAGATGTACACTTCCGAAACGTCGATGTCTCTTCATCACTACACCTGGCTTGAAGCCCGAGAGCATCTTGAATAACATTTACATTCTAAACACTTTTCATATAAACAAATATAAGCCCTAAAATTTACAAGCATGTAATTTCGACCAAGATCATGTAATTTACACCATTTAGCCGTGTACTTTGAACAGCTTTGAATATCCTTGAATGTATCTAATTATATTAATATGTGTGTTTGAAATAGGAGTTTATTTTTAAATACTTAGTATAAAATAATATGGCTATTCTTTAGAACATAGGTCACAATAATGATAAAAATAAATTGTTATATCTGTGCTGTTTTTTGTGACCACACTTCACATTTTCCATGCTGTATACACTCCTACTCATAACTCTCGCTGCATACAAGATAAAACTTGTGATTTCTCAAAGTCTTCTTTTCTTCAGTTTTGATTCCACTGAAT
The DNA here is from genome assembly GCA_030765045.1 of Tenodera sinensis. Classification (NCBI taxonomy): domain Eukaryota; kingdom Metazoa; phylum Arthropoda; class Insecta; order Mantodea; family Mantidae; genus Tenodera; species Tenodera sinensis. The sequence goes on along the minus strand of CM060963.1, from coordinate 96,675,888 downwards.
TTGCCTTCATTAGTGTTTCCTTATGAGGAGTTGCAGTGAGAACTACTTCTAAAGCTGTTGCTTGCTTTCTAATTGTTCTCTGGGAGTCATCTGCAGTGAATGAAGCAATAGACAGTATTTTTTGAACAAGATTATGTGTAGGAATCACATACGATATATGCGAAGAAGCTAGAATGGAAGCTTCAGAAACAATGAGTGCTGTGTCCTTGGTACCATTCTGACTGACTTGTGGACACCAAAGCCATCCTTTACTGTGGTCAAGGGCAATATCAAACCACCATCCTTCCATTTTCCATATGTCCCTTTGGATTTTCTAGATTCTCTGACTGTGATCTGTAAAAGTGCTTTAGAAGTATCATGTAGTTTGAACTCTTGGACCAAAATACACGCTCTCATACAGGTCAAATTACACACAGAGGTATCAGACTATAACTTTAAAGTTATTGTTGAAGTATTTGAATATGCTTACAAAGTGATAATGACACATATTACCTTAAGATGATGTTGAAAGGCAGGAAAAATTTAAATTGATTGTGAGCTATACAAGTTAGTCATCACCTGTTGTGCAATTAAGCACAAATTATAAGACAACACACTGCACAAGAACTCAACATGTTATCAACATAACAGTTCCTGCCAAAATGCAGTAAATTTGTGATAACATATCCTTGACATTGTAGATCATCATCCTACTTGAGAGGTGGTGGTATCTTCCACATTTGCTCAAAACTAACTACTGGTTCGAATAACACACTGATCCAAAATAGATGGACCTCCCCTACTTCAAAGAATTATTAACTTCTGCTGGTTGAAGAAAAGATAAATACAAAAATAGCAATGTTTTAGTAAGGAGAAAGCCTACCTTAGGCAATAACATTTTTCCTCTCCCAGGTAAAACACAGTAAATATCAGAAGGATACATCTGAATACATTCCAGAGCTGTAAACCTTTGACTAGAAGGTAGGTCCTCTAACAGTTCTACCAGTTGAATCCTGATATTCTTTTAGAGTAGGCACATTTCTTCAAGTGAGAAAAATCAGTTCTATTGTTGCTTAAAATTGTTAAAAATGTTTATAAGGCATACCTCTGAAAAATGAAGTCAGAGGGTATTTTATATGCTTTTAATTCCAGCATTCTATATGTTGTTTTTCAATGGATGTTTAATATTAACTAGACTATAATCTATACAGTAATGACACATTTTATCCTATTAACAACAGTTGTGTTAGTTATTTACTGTGGTGAATGTTACAACTGCTATTGTAGTGCTAACTTTTGAAAATTGAAATTGTTCTTCACTACTTATTGCTATGAAATTAAAGCTTGGCATAGGAGCAGCATTACTTTGGTATTATGACACTTTAAAAGGAAAGCGGAATGAGAAAAAGAAGAAACAAATATGCTCTTTTTTAATTAGAATATTTTGGAAACTTCACAATGAAACATACAATTATTAAAGTTGAAATTAATGCAATTGAGTCACTTTTATACTCCATAAAACAAGTTATTCCCTTCAAACATGTTTTGCATGTCCATTATGTGCATCACAGTTTCCCATGAAACATGCTTCATTGAGCATAAGAGTGTGTGTGTGATTCAATTTTATTAGTTTTATTTTTAAATCATCCTTTATGACTTTATAGCTCCTTTATTTTCGTAGATACTTTAAATTTATACAGCATATTGTAATAAAATTGTACTTTAATTGATAAGCAAATGAGTAACATTTTGACATCTTTTGGTACCTAATAAGCCTAAATGTGTTTAAATGAACTGTTGATAATTTGATGATTTTAATTATGAATAAAGTACAGATCTTTAGATAAGCACATTTGTTAGAAAATAATGTTCATGAGAATGTTTTCAAATGCGCACAATACTATGATTTAATAGAATAATGGTTGAGGTTTTCTAAACAAGGGTGTCTTTTCTAACACAAATTTTGGTCATTCCTTCAGATGTACTTCAGCCTTGGGCATATTGTGCTAGAACAAGGTAAGCATGTGCAAGAAGAGATTACCAGTAGTCAAGGAGATTTTGATCATCCTACAATTCCTGGTCACTGATAAATGGCTTCTCAATATACTTAAACACAAGGGGGCATGGGCATTGCAAAGGGGGAGCAAGGGGGGCCATGGTCCCCCCTGGAAGTTGGTCAACTTAATGTGCAATCAATTACTGTTTTAAGTTTAATGAAAAGATCAATTTTTATTTAACACAAATTAATATGGTTATATGCAACAAATATTATAATTTTAACATTACTTTTGACAGTAAAATAATGAATTAATATTATCTGATTGCAAGTTTCAAACATGTGGCCCCACCCTGGAAAAATGTCTGCCAATGCTCATGCAAGAGGGCCCTTTGAAGAATGTTGCTTTTGGCGTTATTCTCCTTCATTTTTCAAGGATTAGGCTTTTAGCCTGTTGCAGCTTCACAGAGATTTCTTCTGTTTTCTCGGTCTCCCCTGGTCTTGCCTTCCTTTTCATCTATATATATTACTATTTTCTTTGGTATGCAATTAAAATACATTCTTTCTAGATGTTCTATCCACTTCTTTCTATACTTTCTTTCTTCTAGTGATACCACATCTATCAGGACAGCAAAAAGAGTTTGGATGGGCTGTGTGTGCTGGGGCGGGTTTCCTTTGGGTTCTCCGGTTTCCCCCGCCATCTCATTCCACCGGTGCTGCATCTTCATTCCATGTATCATCAGTGTCACCGCCTGTGGGGCTGTATGTAGAAAAAGTGGGTGTTAAGCACTGCAAAACAATGCATTATTTTGCCTGTCTGCATCCTCAGCTCTCGTTGCCATCTGCCACTATCATAGAAAGGCATGGATGAAATCACACAGCATTTTTAAAACTGCTTTTAAAGGGTTTGCTTACCAACTTTATGAAAGCAGATGCTGAAACTGGACATACATTTTTGTTGTCCATATATTTTTGGCACCTCTTTGGGAAACTATCCATTACTTGTAATTCATGTTGAAAAATGCTAGCAATTTCCTGGCAGATATTTTGTTTTAATTCTTCCAGTGTGTAGATTTATCTTGTACACTTTTAAGTTACCCCAGAGATAGAAATCACAGGGGATTAGTTCGGGGGACTACAAATCTCTACCAATAATTCTGTCCTGAAACACATTTTCAGTTGTTCTCATTGAAAGATTGCCCATATGAGCTCTCACAGAGCCTTATTAAAAACACTACCTGTTTATTAATTCTCTAAAAATGGGGCAAAATTGTATTCATGTTATGTATGGGTGTCAACTGTTGACTCAAAACAAAATTGGGCCTATAATTCAGAACCTAATGTTGTTCATGAAGTAACCCTTCATGATGAAAAAAATTGGTGTATAGAACGCCATTAGCAGAGAAAGCTTTGTCAGAGCGCCAATAAGCAATGGTGCCAGTTTCAGCATCTCCTTTCATAAAGTTCGTAATTAAAGCCTTTAAAAGCAGTTTTTAAACTGCTGATGGTTTCATCCATGCCTTTTTATGATAGTGGCAGATGGCAACAAATGCCGAGGATGTGGACAGGCAAAACACTGCGTAGCCAGTTCTGACCTTTTTTTGCTCTCCTGTTAGTTCCCTTCTTATATCTTCATTTCTAATTCTATCCACCCTAGTACAATTTTTGGCTGAACATAGGAACTTCATTTTAGATGCTTGTAGCATTTCTATTGTTACTTGTGAGTACCAGGTCTCTGAGGCATATAATAAAACTGGTAGTGCTGTTATATTATAAAGCTTTGAGTATCTTTTCTTACTTTTTCTTTAAGAGTTTTATTTATTGTAATACATAGCTGCTGGAATATTGAAACTTTATTTATGTTTTTACTTATTATTTATAGGTAAAATATAAAATATTTGAAACTTCTAACTTATTCTATAGGAGTATTGTTTAAAATAATTTTTGTTCTAACATCAATTTTCCCCTTAAAAGTCATTGCATTTGTTTTAGTTCTGAAGTTTCAAAATTATAAATACTGCTTATATTTTGTGGCAGATATATTGATTTCTGCAGACAATTTTCACTTTTGTTAAGTAATAGCTGTTCATACACAAATAACATCATCTTAATAGTAAAACTAAAGACAATTTTTATACCATCTGGTGCAACAGTTTTTAATTCCCTTAGAATGTTATTTGGAATGTATTCAGTATATTTTCCCTCTCCAATAACAATGATAATTGTTGTGCTTATATAAATACCTTTAAATACATTGATTACATGGTTGAGCAACCTTCTCGTACTGTTTGTCAATGTTTCTTTCTATTTACTACACCAAAGGCAGAGTGTTACTCATTGACTGCAAATGTAAAGAAAGTTTGGTCATACAACTACAGATATTGAGGTTGAACAAAATAGTATATTTGTATGCAAGTATGTTTTAATGCTTTTATTAACTAAGAGGGCTTAGAATGCTTTGATAATGGAACATCAAGCATTATTTCCTTAAGTCTCCTGGTTTATCTTTTTTCAAACATTCAGTTCAGAAAGAAGAAGAAATAAGAACCACTGTATTTGGAATAATGTTAAATTTTGCTTCTCCCAAAAGAAAGATCTTAGTGAAGCCCATGCTTACGAATTGATGTAGGGAAAAAAATGATGATAACAATGATTGTGATGATGGCATATTGATAGGACTCATTCTCTTTTTTAATCTGCATTTGCTATTTACTTTAACACTGTCTGTTTTATATATACTTAGGAGTTTCAAAACCACACATGAGACAAAAATCTCTTCACTATGATAAGTCACTGGATACAAATTTCTCTACAATGGTTACCAGGAATTTGAAGCTTTATTCTTGCTTCAGTGGACTTCAAGATTAGCTGTACTATAAATTATTAGTTGTGCATTTTGTACTGTATCTTTAAGAGAACTAAGAGACTGAGCATGTCAAACCAGATCTATGACCTGAGCTGATAAGACTACTTATACATAGAATTCATTGCCTCAGCTTTAGGAATGATATATGTCACCATCTGGAAGGCCAGTGCATTTATATGTTGTCCAAAAACTAATTTTACACATTAAGATATATTGAACAGGAAGCCTCAGTGCCAGCTGCACATAGTATATGTATGTATTATACTTATACTACCATTATTTTAAGATATGTGTGCAGTGGTAACTCTAAGGAGGTTATGAGGCAGCACTCACCAACAAGAATAAAATTAGAAGCCATATTTTTATTGTTAATTAATTGCTCTTCTACACATGCCATGAGTAGAGTACTTTTATTATTTTATCTGCTTATTTGTTTATTTATATTACATCTTCTCACATTTCAAACACTACTGTGTAGAGAAAATTATCTACAGCGCCACTGCAGGGACCGGCTGCCTTTGTGGTACAGGTTGTTCATGCTTGTGCTGCTGGAATTCCTGGAGTGGGAAAGTCATTATCTGATACCAGTTTACTCACAAAGGATGGGACTATGCCATCCTGCATCCAATTTGAGTAGATATTTAGATAATAAATTGCAAACTATATTCACATTTTTTTACAGACTTTGTAGGAAACAAAATTTACGAAACTTAATTTGCAAGGGTGCACCAATGATAATATAAAATATAATGTAAAGTATTCTCCTTTGAAATTATAGACTTTCTTCTGTTATACTTTACTGATGGATATGAATGTTGGCATATAATATTTGAAGATATGCAGTTTAATAAAGCTGATTTTCATTATTCCCTATTTTAAAACTGCAGGTCTTTGGCACAATTGTAATAGAAACTAGTACCTGTGTTTTACCTGCACTTCTAAACCAACAAAAACAAAGCTATAGATAATAATGGAATAATTGAACCAATACACGTTTTTGGTTTAACCTGTAGCGTACCTTGTACACACATGTTACAGTGTGTATATGTTAGAATATACTCTACAGCCCTTAAGTAGAGCATTAATTGAACTGTGAATATTCATTAAATAAACAAAAGGGTAAATACAGCAACATCACTGTAAGAATGGATATAATGAAGTAACATTATGTGTCAACCGTTTAGCATACCAACCAGTTGAAAGTCAAACTTAGGTTTATTCTCCTCTGTTTCTCTCTGAACCATCAAATTTTATTCTTTATAAATAGGATGTACATTCATTCAGTTGCTGTATAAAATCTACATCACATTATGGAGATGTATGGTGCTGCTGTTGCTTAATCATTATCTAAAGTAATCTGCAATGGAATAGATTTTATTTCATTTTGTTATACATACAAAGCATTGGAAATACATTGTTTTGAATGACTTTCTTGTTCTTGTGTTAGAATGCATGCTTAAAGATTTAGTTGGTCCCAAGTTTGGAGGAAGATAAGGAATTAAGACAAGCTGACACAGTTTCAATTGAACTGAAGGGAAACAGAAACAGTAATTCTGTATTTAAACATCGTGCAAATTTAATCAACATGACACTTGTATATTTATGTCACCCTGATCAATGCATAAGGTAGGATGGGGTGGCAGATTTTCTTGAAAAGCTTGCGTCATCTTTTTGTGTGATGCTAAACATAAATGTCAAGTTTGCCAGTTACCCGAATGTTCATTTTTAGGCTATACTATCCACAGGCACATATACAGAGATACTTTTCTGAAACTCCTTTTTGATTGAGAGGGTCTCAAAGCAAGTATTTCCATGGAAAGTTGATGTTACATTTTTTGATTGAATGTAATACTTCCTTTACACACTAGATATGTGGTAGAGAAAATGAAAATTCCAATTAAGTTCTGATTCAGTTATTTTCCATTTCAAAGTGTAGGTCACTTTAGAAACATGATTTATAAGAGTACTTTGAACTGCAGGTGATGTCTCACAAGAAACTGCACTTTCCTTTAACATAACATCATATTCCATAAGAAGCTTAAACAATTCTAAGTAATTTCCCCTATTTTAAGGAAGCAGCAGAATCATTGTGGCCTCTAAAATAGGAGATCTTGTTTAGCTGGAAAACATATGCAATCTATCAATCTATCGATTAAAGTGCAAGTACACAGAACCAAGTAATCATGGTAAATTGGACATTATTTGTAACAATTCAAAATAGGTATTGATATCTGTATTTGTGAGGACATCAGCCAGACTGTACCACATCTTCTATTTGAATGTCCTGTTTTTGAATCCCTAAGATTTGAATTTATTATTAAATTTTATTATTACCAAAATAGATTCCAACAGCCTTTGTAAGTATTTTAGATAAGAAATACTGCTATAAGAAATTGTGGACTTTCTTAATTATATTTTTAAGAGACTTTGAGATAGTTTTCATTGTTCATTAAGTAATTTACTTTTATTTCTATTTAATGTTATTGATATAAAATGCTACAAATTAAGCATATTGTAAATAATGTGTACAGGTGAAAGGAAAATCATTACATTAACTTAAACCAGTGATAGATCTTAGTATTTGGAACACATTTTGTTGTTGTTGTTGTCTTCTAGTGCCTTGCATCTGGCAATGAAGCCATTAGCATTCGTGCTTTCCAATACTTTTGAACTGTAGTTTCTTCTGATCTTAATGCTTGGAACACATTTTGTACTTATGCTTTGTTTCTGACCATACAGAGATATTTTAGTTTTGATGAAAATAATCCGGCAACACTGCAGATTGTGTGGGTGTTACTTTCACTAGGTCAGTACTTAAACAAGCACCATAACAGTGCATCTTGAGAAAGTAAACAGATACCCTGCCATGTCCTTCCATATCTACTGTGTGAGTGTAGGCCAATCGAATACGTTAGCTTCTAAAACATTATATGACCCTGCAAGCGACAGACCCATTTACATTCATACCCTCAACCCAATAACCTCAATGCAATGTTATCAAGTTACTTCACATCTGAAAGTGCTGCTTAGAGTATTCCTTCAATTCTTTTAACTAATTAATTACTTCGAAACCCTCTGTGATGTCCCATAATTTCTACCAAAGCTATGTCAGAAATAAGTTACTCTATGTATCTTACAATAATGAGTATTGTACAATACTGTACAATAATGAGTACAATAATGAGTTTTATCTGAAAGGGCTCAAGTTATATTTGTGTGTACATTTACTGTTACTGACTCAGGGGTCTCCGTCTAGGGGATATGTGAATAGCAACCACAAGGTACCCAAACTGAGCAGAACATTACTTCCACTTACCAGTGTTTTGCTCCTCACTGTAACTTTTCTATCTGACCTTACCTTGGTCATCTCTTGTTCTCTTCCGACCCCGATGCTATTAAGGTTCCCGAGGGCTAGGGAGTCTTTATTTTTCCAACCTCTCCATTTCTCTATAAAATCTTAACCCCTAACATGCTGACCTGTCATGGCATGTAATACGTCCTCTGATTGGTGATCAGAGGATATGGTCGGTGAATTTATTTTGATAACTCTCCCGGTCAGGTCGGTGAGACCCGTAAACCAACGACAGGTGTGGTCCTTCAGACATTCTGGGGGTTGTGAGAGAGCAATGTGACCGCCAAAACATAAAAATATGGTGTTCTCTAAAAAGCAGTTACTATTACTGCTATTGCTCTCTTCAATATCATCAGTGAAAAATATTGGAGAGCAAGAGGATTAATGACTTCATTGTCAGAAATCCAGCATTAGCTAACAACATGTATCTTACAAGTAACATTCGTACATTTTTGTGGAATTATGCATCCAATTTGGAACAAAGACCATTTCTCTTTTCGAGATCGACTGATCAAGAAACAAAGTTCCATTATACTTTTTTGTTTGTAATGTTTCTATGAAGTACATATTAGAAATTCAAAAGTGCCCATACAGGTTAGAAGAGATGTTAAATTAATGTGTACTGTCAACGTATTTTTTGTATATTCAATATTCCATGTTTGTATTCCATAAGTCTAATTATGTACTTTTTATTCATGTGAGACAGAATATTAAAAGACCCCAGAAGAAAATCGTTTATGTGAATATTTGTTAAGAGTGTAATTTGTTTTTGATGTTGGTATGAGATGGTTAAATGACGAAAACGTGTTACTAATGTTCATTGTTACGAACAACTAAGTTTGTTTAAAGACGTCATAAATATTTCCATATTTAATTTTAATATATATGTATAAATATTAGAATTATATGTGTTCAGTATTAATAGCAAAGGGAAAATGGCTAAGGATCGCTTCCCTAACAATGCAGGAACTATTTGATGAACACATGCTCGGATGTACACGTGGCAGTCGGAATGATAGACTCGCAACTAAAAGAATCGGGACTAGCGCCTAAATATTCAAGGTGATAAGACGTATTTTGGTAGCATGTGAACATTGTAGAACCTTTACCAGACTTTCATCAAGCTTTTGTTCCACTTTTTGAAAAAGTGGAAAGACTTAAATAATCTAAAATGGTGCTAAGAGGATTTATTTAAATGTAAAATACAGAAAAAGTGTTAATAAAATAATACATTGTGGTGAAGAAACATCGTGTGATTTTCCATTCCATCCGTTACCACGCCCTGAGAGAAATAAGAGCCACATCGCTCAAAATTGAAACAACACTCCAATAAAAACAGCACCAAATGGCTTACCCAAATGTGGAACACGAATTTTGGATGGAATGGAAATCTACGGGAAATGAATTTAAGCGAAATACCAAGTGACGCCAAATCTTCGCGCCAATAAGGAAGAAGACACCATTAGAACATCGTTTGAAATCTACTACTTCGGGGACGCTGATAAACGGTTAATCAACGTAGGAAAACACCAGAGATCGTCTAACGAAGCCAACCGCCCAGGAGACGCATGTAACTGGATAAATCAACGAAAAAAAAAGTAGGACCAAAAATTTTTACTTTTCATATTCATTTTATTTTTATGTTACTGCGAAGCGGCAAAATAGTAGGACTTTTAAGCCAAAGTGAACTGAATAAAGAAACTAGAATGTCGCGAAAAGAGAGAGATCTAGTAACAGGAGTAGGGGAAGGGGCAGATACGCCTAGTTATCAGATAGAACCAGAAAGTGAGGAACAGGTAGCGATAGGAAAAGACCAAAGGTTACTAATGATCATGTTTGAAAGATTAGAACAGAAGATAGAAGGAGTAAAACAGGACATAGAACAAAGTTTAGGTCAGAAAATGGAACAAAATAACATAGAATTGAGTCAGAAAATAGAAGGAGTGAGACAGGACTTAGAAAATAATAAAAAAGAAATAGGTCAGAAACTAGAACAGAATAAGGAAGAGATAGGTCAGAAAGTGGAGGAAGTGAGAAAGGACTTAGAACAGAAAATAGAATTAGGAAGACAGGAGTGTAAAGAAAAAATGAAAGTAATGAAAACTAATTTGAAACTAGTACATAAAAACATAAATGAGACAAAGGAAGCTTTAGAAGCTAGGATAGAAATCATAGGAGATAGGATGGGAATAATTGAATCGGAAATGAGAGAAAATAAGATTGTATTAGAAGAAGAAATTGGTAGATGTAGAGATGAAATAACAGAATGTAATGCAAGTGTAGACTGTAAGATTACAAATGTAAAAGCAGAAATAACTGAGGAATTAACGAATGAAATTGAGGTAGTTAAGAAAGGAATTATTAATGAAACTGTAGAACAAATTGTAATTCCTAAAATTAAGACTATGGCTGATGTGGTGCAATCGCAACAAGATGCTATGAATGATATGAAACAAAGTCACTTAGAAATAAAGAATGATTTAAAATCAATTTGTGAAGAAATGAGAAAAGGGAAAGAAAGTTTGGCTAATGTAAATGATGTTGTAAATGCACTACAATGGCAAAATGATGATTTAGATGTAAGTAATGTACAAGATGAGAGTTATTTGAATGATGTACAAAATGTTGACTCACCATACAGAGAAAGAGGTTCACAATTAAACAATGACACAACACACAACACATGTTACACCAACACCACCTACATTTGACGAGGAGAAGGGAGACAATCCAAAACTCTTTGTTAAAGAGATGGAAGAGTATTTTAAAGTGAAAAGGATACCAAATGAGCTTAGGATGATAGTCAAGAAAAGCTTAAAAAACAAAGCATTAGAATGGCTTAGGTTAACACTAGCTGGTCATGAATCGTATAGCTCATTCAGAAATCTATTCCTATCAAGGTATTGGGGCCCAGCTAAGCAAAACCAAACTAGGGTAGGGTTAGCGAAAGCTAGATATGATCCAACCAAAGGGTTATTGCTAGTCGATTATTTTATGAAAGTAGCCAACAAAGGGAAGCTATTAGACTCTAACCTGTTGGAAGCAGAGTTAATTACCAGTATAACAAGACATTTCCCAGACACAGTGAGAACAGGATTAATTGTTGCGAGGCCAGTAGATTTTGCAGACATGATAGAATTACTGACAGCCTTCGAAATGCAAAATGGTCGGCCTAATGAGCATAGACATAGGAACAGTCACCCAAACTCACCTATCTTAAACAGGAGCGTGAGTACAAACAACCAGAATGAGAGAGGAGATAGAAATACTAGGAGCACCCATGACAGAGGGAGAGGGGCACACCATTTCCCACAACCACACAATCATGGCGAAAGGATGGAGAACACGAGACAGTGGTACCACAACACGATACCAAGGGGTGAATCGAGACATCGAACATATGATCGTGGAAGACTAGGAGACCGTACCCATCAAGTGAACCACATACGATTCTGTAGGGAATACTTGAACAACCGAAGACTGCCATACAATAGAGGTTCACACCAAAGGGGCACAAACCAATGGAACACTGACAACGTAAGACAACAGGAACAGAATAAAAATGTGACAAATAGGGCGGATGTTGTACAGAATACAGAAATAACAACCACCACCAACACTCAGGGAAATTAGCACAACTAAGTTCGTCCCAATTGAGTTGACCAACACAAACCTAAGGGATTGACAATTGACCTCGACACCATGATGGCTACACAAAGAGAAAATGGAACTACTGTACACTGGACCACTGGTCATAACAAAACAGCTGGGTGACCATACATATGAGCTACAGAATACAAATGGCAAGTTGGTAGGAAGATATCATAAAAATAAATTAAAACCATACAAAGAAAGGACCAAATAGTCTTTGCCAACAAACATGTAAGGCAGGAATAGTAGAGATAATGAAAAATAATAATTTTTAATGGGTTTCTTATAGAAGATCATGTTCAGATTAGAAAATGCAACAAGAAAGAAAATCAACATAGTCATTGGCTATATTGACCACCAAGAGCATTGTCAACAAAGACAGATGAGGACACTGATTGTCATTAAAGAAGTGAATTATAACGACGAAAAAATATGTGTTTTTGACATAAGGATGTCAGGGACAAAAAAAAAAAAATAAAAAGGAATCAATCGTGATGACAAAGATAAAATATTTTTGACACAGAGGTGTTGAGGGTGAATTGAGAAGAAAAATAATACAATTGCAGAATAATTATAAGTATAGAAGTTTTCTCTTATAGAGGTAAGAGATAAAGAGGTGACAATTAGTGAAGTAAGAAAAACCATAGTCAGAAAAGCAATGCCCATGAATTAAGATGGATATAGCCAATGCTAAGCTTGAAGAAATGTCGAACTAAACAATAGTGAATAAGAACCCAATTAAAAAATGGTACCATTAGTAACATCAGAGTTTAAGAATTGACTCAACGACCTGCCTATACATAATAAGCTTACAAGACAAAGAGGGCAAAGAACTGAATAAAATATTGCCATAAATATGATCATAATCATTAGCTCAAGATTTGTATCCTGTTTTTCTCTCCTCATAACAAGGAACATAAGTCAAAAGCCACACAATAAACCATGATACACTTAAACTATATTTGTGTCAATGTCAAATGTATAATAACTGAACATGTGTTGTATAATAACTGAATATGTGTTGTATAATAACTGAATATGTATTGTGTAGTAACTGAATATGTGAAATTTATAAAGACATGCTATGTCATGCCAAAACAAAAGACACAAACATACAGCGAAGAAGACTGTAAAGAAAAAAAAGTATTGTACAAAGTGATTGTATCAGAGGAATAGAGAGAAATGTTGTATTGTGTTTCAAGATTGTAAATATAGGTGACAACTTGAAAAACAAAACAAGGGGCATGCGAGACAGAATATTAAAAGACCCCAAAAGAAAATCGTTTATGTGAATATTTGTTAAGAGTGTAATTTGTTTTTGATGTTGGTATGAGATGGTTAAATGACGAAAACGTGTTACTAATGTTCATTGTTACGAACAACTAAGTTTGTTTAAAGACGTCATAAATATTTCCATATTTAATTTTAATATATATGTATAAATATTAGAATTATATGTGTTCAATATTAATAGCAAAGGGAAAATGGCTAAGGATCGCTTCGCCAACAATGCAGGAACTATTTGATGAATGCATGCGCGGATGTACACATGGCAGTCGGAATGATAGACTCTCAACTAAAAGAATCGGGACTAGCGTCTAAATATTCAAGGGGATAAGACGTATTTTGGTAGCATGTGAACATTGTAGAACGTTTACCAGACTTTCATCAAGCTTTTGTTCCACTTTTTGAAAAAGTGGAAAGACTTAAATAATCTAAAATGGTGCTAAGAGGATTTATTTAAATGTAAAATAGAGAAAAAGTGTTAATAAAATAATACATTGTGGTGAAGAAACATCATGTGATTTTCCATTCCATCCGTTACCACGCCCTGAGAGAAATAAGAGCCACATCGCTCAAAATTGAAACAATACTTCAATAAAAACAGCACCACATGTATTAGCATTTGACAATGCTCCATGCTTGTCTTACAAGTTTTATGAGCAATAAATTTGAAATTTGGAATGTAATAAGTTCCCTTCCACCCAATATACCTAAATGTATTGTAACTAAAACCCTAGCATACTGGAAGGCGAAATAGGGTTCATATTGCAAGGAGATTCAGTGATGATGATGATGATGACGATGATGATGATGATGATGATGGTGGTGGTGATAATGACGACGATGATGACGACGACAACAACAACAACGACGGTGGTGATGGTCATCATCATCTATCAATCTTTTTAAAATTTGTCTGGTTTTTATAACAGTCTGATTATGAAGATGAACAGACATTTTCATTTGCTGATTTCATTGCAAGTATATTCTTGTTCATCCAAATGTTGAAAATTGTAGACTGATTCTAATATGGTCAAAACATTTTTCATGCTAGAAATTATTAACACATTAAATTACTAAAACCGTGTTTTATTCATATATTTGTCCTGTTGACACCTAATGAAAGGGCCAACAAAACCACCTCTGTTCAAGCTGCTAACCAGCTGGTTTCATCATATTATGAAATTAAGAAATGTTTTTCACACTGCTGCTTTTTCCTTATGTTTACTGGATATACTAATAAAAAAAGAACAAGGTCAACCATTTTCAAGTATTTCTTTTTCTTCTGATAATGATCTAAGCTGAATGATTTCCAATAATGCTTTTCTTGTCATATTTTACTATATTTGTTTATTCGACACGACCCCACACACGCTAAAACTAAAAACTGACTGAACTGAACAAACCAAACCCCACTGCTGCTGCTGTAATACAAACCTTCTCAAACTTCTACAAATACAAAAAAGAGCAGTAATGTGATTTTGATGCTAGGGTGATGAAACAGGAATGATTTGCACTGGATCATAACTGTGAAGTCACAGTTTGTTAATAACTGCATCTATGTCACAGGTAGGGTATAAACCCAAACCACTACACGAAAATTCCCTTCTTTTTTCACTTGGTACATGCAGTAATGCTCTGCTTTGTGTATAGCAGATATTGTGTTGCTTTTCTGTAGCTCTCAGCGGAATCAAAACAAAATTTAACTTTATTTTTTATAATCATGCATTTCTAGTGGTCAACATTTAAGTTACTGGCATGTAATACGTCCTCTGATTGGTAATCAGAGGATATGGTCAGTGAATTTATTTTGATAACTCTCCCGGTCAGGTCGGTGAGACCCTTAAACCTACGACAGGTGTGGTCCTCCAGACATTCTGGGGGTTGTGAGAGAGCGATGTGACCGCCAAAACATAAAAATATGGTGCTCTCTAAAAAGCGGTTACATTTACTGCTAAGTCTCTTCAATATCTGTGAAAAATATTGGAGAGCAGGAGGATTAATGACTTCATTGTCAGAGATCCAGCATTAGCTAACAACATATTTCATATCAGATCATCACACTTGTGTTCAATGGCAAATAAAAAATTAATGAGACAAGGAAGCAAATCAAAAAATAACAAATATGTGTGTGCGTGCGTGTGTGTATGTGTGTGTGTGTGTGTGTGTGTGTGTGTGTAAATTGGTATGCACAATACTGAATGAAACAGCAATGTAAAATGTTTTAACAAAGCTGCAAAAATTTGAGAGCACTTTAGCAATCTCTTTCTACATACTCAAGTAGCTGTAAGTCTACCATATCTATACCATACCTGGTGCAGTTATAGAGGAGCTGAGGGGGACTGCAGCAGCAAATGTTCGTGTATGTTAGTGCAAGTATACAGTATGCAGGGAAAGAAATAGTCACCATATGCAATAAATGCATTGAGATTACAGCTACGAGCAGGACACAATTTGTATCACTAGGATCCATTTATCCTATATGTTATAGCTAAAAATAAAATATGCCTTTTCCACAGTACTTTCTAAAAATTTAAGGAAAAATCTAAGCATATGGCAGAAGCATTGCATGCAAGTAGAGTATTCATTTGTGTTTTATAACAGTTTCTGAAGACAAAAGTATATATTTTTGCATCAGAATAAGGACAATTCCACTACTTCATCAGAAGTTTTATACCTACAGAGTGATGTATAAATAGTTTAAAGATAACATGTGTCAGTTTACTGACACTATTACTATGTTTCCATGTGGAACTGAAGTTGATTTGAGTCCTATCCCTTCTCAGTACAATATGCATTTCTATGTTAAATTCAATTTGTAATGAGATGAATTTGGATGCGCAAGTCTAAAGCATAAATAATTCAAGCTTTTATTTTGGTCACTTAATTTATATCGGCAAAGCTGTAAAAGATGTGTTTTCTGTGTATTTTAAGTGGGTTTTGAGATTAGTGAATATTTTTCAGAAGGATATTTGCTAGATTATAGAAATAATAAAAGTGGTTTTGTTGTGTTTTATGCACCACTTTTGCTAACAAAACAAAATTACGAGTGTGCAGTATGTTACAAGTACAGTAGAAGTTAGCATCTTTGACAGATTCAAATTGATTTGAATCTGGTAGGTGTTTCCATGCAACAAAATTTCTATGTAATTCCTAGAGGATCGTATCCAGGATGTAGTTTGATCTGAATCTGCGTTTCCGTGCAGTATTCAATCTGCAATGAGAACTCAAATTGATTTGAATTCCCCATGGAAACAGTGAATATCACTTACATTTTATGTAGGACGGGACATGTTTCAAGAGTTCAACAGCTCTCATCATTGACCTCATGCTAACTAATCAGTTTGGCATCAGGTTGATAATGCGAGCAGTTGAGCTTTCAAAATGTGCCCTGTTTTACATAAAATGTGAGTAATAAGCATCAGTAAACCAACTCATATGTTATTTCTAAGAAGGACAATGATTACAATCTAGGGTTGGTTAATTCATGTGACTTAAAATGTTATTAACTCTCATTTTCAATTTCAGTGCTTCAGTTACTTTTACCACAAGATTTCTCTACTTTTATATCTTCTTGAGAGAAATCCTAGCACCTGTGTAAATTTCACTGTTTTTTAACTTATAACAATTACTGCTAATATGACAAATGCCTGCTATCTTTATTTGTATTAAAGGCAAAAGCAAAGCTTTGCTTGTAGATATTTTAGTTATTAACTATGTTAAGTAGATTTTCCGGGCTTGTGGGCCATGGTCGAGTTGGATTACCTTCCTCCGACGTTTCGCTGAAAACTGCGTCCAGCATCTTCAGGGTCAACCTCTGTTATTTTGGCCTAAATTAGCGGCTGCACATAAACTAAAGTTCACTGCAAACTTTCATATTCATCTCATGAATACCAACATGAGATTATTGCTAACAAATCTTTTCTTAATAAATTGATCTCAAATTATATTTTCAAATGCCGGCAAATGGGACGTCTCTGATCCTGGTATAAAAGAGAAAGCTTCCCGTGTCTCAGGTTTTCTTCTTCCTCTTATTAGAGCTGGGAGCCAAGTTTTGCTTATCTGCTGTCTCTCTTCTTTTTGATTGTAGGAGTTTTTATGCATAAAAATCTCTATCGCTTCCCGAGTCAAGCGAGCCTGGACTATTTATAGGCCAACAAAGAAAGTCAAAGATTTATTTAACTCCGTTAAGGATAAAACACATCCACACTGCAGGACAAGTATATATAGGCACCACCATGCGGAGTATCAGCACTCGACTAAAAGAACATGAAAGACATAGCCGTTTGGGACAGACAAGTCAGCGGTGGCAGAACACTCTCTATTGTTCGGCCACGACGTGAATTACAAAGACACGGAGGTACTCTCAAGGACAAGCCACTACCAGGCTCGCTTGACTCGGGAAGTGATAGAGATTTTTATGCATAAAAACTCCTACAATCGAAAAGAAGAAAGACAGCAGATAAGCAAAACTTGGCTCCAGGTTCTAATAAGAGGGAGAAGAAAACCCGAGACACGGGAAGCTTTCTCTTTTATACCAGGATCAGAGACGTCCCATTTGCCGGCATTTGAAAATGTAATTTGAGATCAATTTATTAAGAAAAGATTTGTTAGCGATAATCTCATGTTGGTATTCATGAGAACGAGCGATCGTGAAAATTTATGTTACCAAGGACACTAACAAGAAACAAAGATGAATATGAAAGTTTGCAGTGAACTTTAGTTTATGTGCAGCCGCTAATTTAGACCAAAATAACAGAGGTTGACCCTGAAGATGCTGGACGCAGTTTTCAGCGAAACGTTGGAGGAAGGTAATCCAACTCGACCACGGCCCACAAGCCCGGAAAATCTACTTAACATAGTTGATAATGCCGGCTGTGAAAGCCTCAGCACTTATATTTTAGTTATTGTTTCTGCAATTTATCAAACCGTTCACTTATTAGTTTATACATTACATTCCCAAATTAGATAATGGTTTCCTGTCTATTTTATTTCTGCTATAATAATTGTTGTTTGCAAATCAGCAGCAGCCCAGGTTTGATGAAATTTATGAAGTGTAGAGCTATGGAAAGGTTTTACTGTGACTTGTAAGGGAATCCAAAGAGACTTTGGGGTATAACAGTTCTCTCAAAAGGGAGCCATTACATTAGTGATACTTTACCCAAAGTACAATAATTTGTTAAAGATCCAAAAGAAAAATACAACATTAAATTAAGAGATACTATCTGTATTGAGCTATATTTTTGGGGAAGGAAATTAATTGATACTAGTATAGAATAAAGCAGAAGAAAAATGCAAAGAGAGAGCAGGAAGAGGTAAGAAAGAAAATATTTTGCATCTGTACATCAAGTTCTTTCGAGATTGTAGTTACAATTTGAAATTAAGCTTTACAAGCTCAAGAAAATTTCCTCAACATGACAAAACAGAGTATATTTCTGCTTTTTGTCAGCATATTAATCTCTTCTTATCTTATTCTGCTGAAAATGTATGTGCAACACGTTTACTCCTTTTTAGCTCTCTGAAAGCATTTTTATGGCCATTATGTCCATTTTACACCAATGAAAATTATTTTTACCACAGTTTCTTTACTATTTTCTCATTTTACTTGTGATAATAAGCTACAGTGCCTAAAAACTATTTTATATTCTTCTAAGCAAACATTTAGGCAGAGGTGGTAGGAATGTAACTGTTCACTAAGTTGCCAAGTATACAAAATGCATAACATGCCTAGCAACAATAGAAAATAATGACAGCCAACCAGAAAACTAGAGGGACTGAGAATAAAATGGGCTACAATTAGCAACAGTGATTAAGGGCCTGTATTACGATCTCTGGTTACTAGCCATGGTTTGTTACTTTTCAGTTGTCGCTAACTATGGTTAGGCTCGGCGTCTCGTATTAGGAACTCAGTATGATTGTAGGTTTGTTAATCTTGAGGATTATGATGCCATGTGGGCAGTTGGTAACATTTTTCACTAGGCTTTTGCTGTGTGTGCAATGCTATCTCATGGGTGAAGCAATCATTTAGGTTGACTTGTAATGGTTTGGAGATTTGTACACATTGCATAACCTAAAGATATCTTCTCTTTTATTCATTATTCATTCAGAGCCTTGAAATGCTTTGAAGAAGTGTAAAATTTTACTGTGCACAATGAATAAAATACGACATTTACTATTTAAAAGGTAATTGTTGTGTCCACAACGAATAAAATGTAACATTTACTAGTTAAAGATAATGATCTTGAGTTCTGTGTGTCTTTCAACTTTTATGTGTACCTGCATATTGTATTGGAGAAATATAGAAAGTCGACTACAAAATGAAGACAGTGCCAACCTACAAATAACATCCCAAGTTGACTCAAAGTGATAGTGAAATCAACCTAAACCAGACATAGAAACACTAGACACAACCTAATGCAGAGTAGTTCACCGCATTAGTGAAACAGAGCTACCCTCTAGCTGGAGGCCTTTGCCCTTCAAGAGACACATTAGGCTATTATTGTTATTGTTTACAAATTTTATAGTTTTCTGTGTATTTTCTGTTCGCAAAAGTGCAATGTGCTGTACTCAGTTTATTACATTTAGCTTCGTTAAAACGTGGTCCCGATGTAAAAATAATCACACAAAATAATGCATTGCTTCTATCAATCCACTACACTTATTTCCATAACCTAATAACCTACGGGCCATCAAGCTATACCTACAATTTATGTTGGTTTATTTTATTTCATTTTAAGACTGTCAGGAATATACAACTATGCTGGTATAATGTTATATATGTGCTGAAAACTTCCTTTCTTTCGTAAATTCGATTCAATGCCTTATTTCCACTAAAATTCCGGATGTCGTAGCTTTTGATAACCTGTGTCTTTGTCAGAACTCTTCCTCGTTTCACTCCACAAAATTACCTTTGCATATTCTGAATCTCTGCGCTTTTCTTCTATTAAATACTGAGCCAGCATTTCATCTTCACAATTGCCGTCGGCATACAATTGTGATTGGAGATACGCCATTTTTGTGTGTGAAACACGAGTAAACTCCAAGCTAACGCACTAACCGCTACTTGAGGCTGCGGATAGCATACCTCCAGATATAACTCTCGGTTAGCCCTTAACTGAAGGTCGTAATACTGACATCTGGGTGTAACTTCCAGTTAACCATTAACCGAAACCTTAACCGGAGATCATAATACAGGCCCTTAGTGCCAAAATGAAAAAGCAGGCTATCACTTCATTGGTTCCAGACAAGTTTATTCTAGTTTAGCAAAAAAGATACAAGGAATATCTATCAGCAGTTTAAAAGATAACTATTAATAGGGAGAAGTTTTATAAAAAAATGAATATCTCAATTTGTGATTAGTAGGCGTTCTCTGAGTGCCCTTTCCATCACTGATACTAGCAGTTAAAATGTTTTGGCATGAATATTCATTAAAGTACATGGAAATGGATTGTCTTTTAGAAACATTCTTCATCCTTTAAGAAATATTTGGGTATTTTCATTGTTCCTGTGTCAACTTGTCTTAAGAAAAATTATTTCATTCTTGCAGGAAGCAAATGTAATGAAACACAACAGCTAAAGATAAAGAGACAGAAAGGGAATGAAAAATATATACATTAGTGCTGCCATCTCCATTAGTACATGGTTTATATACATTATGCAATACTATATACATTGTCTGAACACAGTCAAACACCAGCTTTCCAGCAATATTTTTTATAAGTATTTAACATTAAAGTATTATAAATGAGGCAGTGTATTGAAGAGAGAGAGAGCAAAAAAAAAAAAAAAAAAAAAGGAACACTTACAAATAATTAACCCTGTAATATGGATTGTAGCTTTGAAACAGTAGAGCCGTAAAAGCTAGTGCATGATGAAATAAGCAGTTTGTGCTTCATAACCTAGTTTAACAGTCATGAAACATAGTGATGTGTGATACATTCTGATATTAGTTATATTTTATTATTTGAGGCTATAATACAGATTCTTTTGCTTGTCTTAATGGTTGTTAAATGCATTGATAAAGTCACACTAAATATGTTTACAATAAAGAAAGAAATATTTAATGTAACTTTTTAAAATTATAATGCTTTACTTTCATTTTGCAGTTGCAAAGGTGTGCAGTACCTAAGGACAAATGGTATTAGTGGAGACACACACAGCATTCCCAGAGTGTTCAATGAGTATTGTATACATAAATCAGATGAAGTGATGGGAAAAATTATCATAATAATTGGTCATGGATTCACGTTTTAATAGTAAGCACATGTGTTTCCTTTGAGACCTAATATATTCATTAGGTTACTCTTTTTTATATTTCTTAAGTCATTTATTGACTTTGTATTTAATGATTGTTTCTTCACAATATCTATCTAAAATATTTTTTCTCAATGCTTGCATATAGCTAGAAAGTTGTGTCAGATATGAAAAGTTCAGTGCATCTCTCGGACATGAATAATGGTTTTTGGCTTTCTGTGCTAATGCTCTAGCTTCCAGGAAGATATTTGAATGTGTACTGAGGTTCTTTCATCTGATTTTGTGATTAATTAGAAGTCCAGAAATTAAAAGTTCTTGCAGTATTGCAAGTTGCCTTTAAGGTACCACATCTCAATGTGGTACAGTAAAATATAGAAAGAAGATGACAGAATTAAAATGCCCATTTGTGGTAAATATCAGTGGTAGAACATTAGCATTTAAAGCCAAAGATACGTTGTTCAAGCACCAGCAAACGTTTATACCCTTATTCAGGTAGATTAGCACATCTGTAAAGGACATTTAAGACAATACAGTAGAACCCCACTACTCAAAAACTCACAAATCAAAATTTCAGATATTCTGAACATAAAATCCATAATTTAAAAAACCAACAAAAAGCTCATTTGTAGCATAGAGAAAGTATTTTTATTATAGAACTGACAAACTCATTATTGAAACTATACACATTGGAATGAAATGCTTGCTGCACAAAAATGTTTTGCTGAGTTTTCTACAGGCAATGTGTCTGTACGTAATGCATTTAGTCACTGTTAAAGAACATTTTCACATTTACTTAGGTACTATTGGTAACCATCACATGTTTGTGAAGCAGTAACTTTCACTTAACTTGCAAAATCAGTAATATTCTTCTGCAATAAAGAACTAAATCTGCTTGAAGACACCATGTTATACCAGCATTGCATGAACATCATGTCAATTGGTGTTGCAGCAGCATGCTGTTCTACATAGTGTTATGCCAATTCAAGGACATCTCCAGCATCAGAATATGACACAATATCGTTAGGAAGGTTTTCTCCTTCACTATCTCCATCTTTAGAGTTTTATCCGGACCATAGAGACAATGGTTTCATCCCTGATGTTTTGATGACCATTATCATTGACTGATATCCATTCAAGAAGGTAATTTCCTCTGCATTTTTGCATCCTGGGATTTCTTGAATAAGTTGAATGATATGATCATTGTTTGATGCCAGAATGGATGGGGTTTCTTCAAACATGAGACTTGGCCTATTTCTTCCACAATTTCTTTCTTTTTTATTATTTTTTGGATAATCTGAACATTTCCGAATCTGAACTGACCACACTCCCAATTAATTCAGATTAGCAGGGTTCTACTGTGTTACTAAAGCTAAAGAATACCTTTAAATATGAAAAAAGCTACGGTTATTCACAGAACATGAAAGGAATAGAAAATAGCAATAAATCTTGTAAAATGTAATGATTGTGACGATGTACCAACCTCTGTTTTTAAAGGATGGGAATATTTTTCATTACTGGCTGAGTAATACATTATCTGCATTTCCAGCATTAGTTTATTGTAAATGAACCAAACTCTGTTAAATTATATAAGGTGTTTCTAAATCTACTCCCAGAAGAACAAACCTTATCAAGCATGAGTGCATTATTCTATGTAAAGTTTTGAAATTCTCTGCCTGTATCTGAGTTAATTTTTTTATTAGTTTATGCAACTTGTAAGTTATGGTATCATGACCAAATGTTGAAGATTTGCCCTCACTGGGTAGATGGACCTTTGATGTGAATATTTAAAGGTTTTGGTACTAGGGCAGGAAATGTAAAACCAAGTCAGATGTGTACATTGCTACATATACCTTCAATTTAGTTCATTAATATAAATGAGTAATAAGACAAGTTCACTGATATTAAGTATTGATAGTGCCTGTTGATAGTTAGCCCCCTAGCAGGTCCAAGGGCCTGATACTTGTAAAGAAAGAAAAAAGTATTGAATACTAAAACAATAGACTCTGTAGTAAAAACATTTATACTTAATTCTGGGGACAAAATCTTATATCAAACATTGTGTTATATTTGATCAGAAATCATGTTGTCTTTTCTTTCCTTTAAGTGTAAAGTTAGCATTGGAAACTGTTAACATCAATTATTATGTTAAAACCTGTACATTTCTAAAGAACTGTCATAAACCAATTTTAATTTTGTTAGGAATGATTACAGGAAAAGATTTTGTTTCTCTGATTGTCATAGTGATAGTATACATTACCAAAAATACACAAAAGAAGTACTGGAGGCAGAAAATAATTTGAATTTGAATGATATTTTGTGATCTGAATGCCACTTTATCTTACTGGAACTTATTAAAGTAATCCAATAAATATTTGCAAATCCGTAAATAACTAAGATGGTGAAAACAGGTTTTGAAAGTTAATACCATATCACACTTTCACTATGTCTGAGTAATAATGTTGCTTATAGCCTAAATGACAGAAGTCAATAATTCATAGACAGCTCATATCAAGTTAGACTGCATTTAGTATATAATATAAAATTATAAATGCATAGCAATTCTATTGGCAAAAGCCTGGAAATCACACTGATCTACATCCAAATCTGTATCAAATTCACAATTGTCTTTTGATCACATAGATTTCTCCATTATCTGTCAGACCAACTCATTAACTGTATACTTAATGTCTCTTTCATATTCTTAAATGACAGTTTACAAAGATATAGATTGTACACACAAGGAGTGAATCCTCATACATGGGGAGAAATTAGAAATAGAAAGCTCTTGTACAAGGAGTTCTTGTTTCAGTGAAGTAAACAGTACACATGGCAAACCATTTTACATTGGAAGGAACACCTTAGTCAGACTTTGAAAATAAAACAACATACACATATAATATTATATGTTGTATGCAAATGCATTTATTTGTATATGTACATTTATGCATCAGTTGTTTGAAGTGTTGTGCTTAGATTATTACTAGACCTCAACAAGAGAGCAATATTGTCTAATCGACTCAAGAAGGATTTTAAGTCCTTTCATGGGCCAAAGCACTTAAGTTATAATTAGTTCTTCTCAAGAAATTTTGAACATAAACAACATTTATAAAATTCTACATATCTTTAGTTAGTATTTATACATACCAGAATGATGGCACATTTAAAATACTTGATGAATATTATTTCTTCCATTTCTACTTCTACCAACGGAAGTTCTATAATGTTGTCATATTAATATAAAATTGCTTCAGTTGGTTGAAGAAAGATGGAAATAATAAAAATGCATAAAGTTTCTGAGTCTACTAACTATGCAATGAAAGCTCTAACTCAGAACAAATAGCTATGCACATGAATAATTTTTTTTAAAAAAGTTTTTAAGATGCTTTTATTAATTTAAAGCACATTCATCATAAGAAATTTATGGAATTTAGATGACGGTAAATAGATTATACAGGTTTGTCTTTAGGAAATTTTTAGATTCTATCCTCTTCTTGATTCATTGTTACTTATTACAAGATAATTATGAAATATGGGATAAAAAAACAATTTTGTTTGTGGATAGATTGAATTCCGTTTTGTTTAATGATAGCATTGTACTAATTTGTTTTCCTAATTAATTGACAATTGACCCGATGAGATCTAATAGTTGCATACCTCAACACAGGGTTATATAAGAAGAGTGTAT
The DNA here is from genome assembly GCA_030765045.1 of Tenodera sinensis. Classification (NCBI taxonomy): domain Eukaryota; kingdom Metazoa; phylum Arthropoda; class Insecta; order Mantodea; family Mantidae; genus Tenodera; species Tenodera sinensis. Next base: position 96,650,822 of record CM060963.1, on the reverse strand, counting down.
TCCAAGAGACTTAGGCACAAAAACTTAATTCGGTGTCTTGTAGGTTATTGCTGTAATTGCAAAGAAAATAAATTGTTGAAGTTTATTCCTTGCCTGGAACTCTTAAACAAAAGTGTTTTTACTATGAGGTATCATTAACTGAAGTACTAGAGAGTAATGTATTAATTCTCTCAATTCAGAACTAAATGTAATATGACCAAAAGTAAAAGAGACAACAAATTTAGACGCAGCTAAAGGCTAAGATTAAAGACCTAACAGCCATATTTTGGGTCCCAAACATATTCCATCTGCAACAACAAAGTTAAGCCACCATTAGTTACATGTTTGCAGAAAACATTCAGTCAAGAATAATATTCCCTGTGTCAGCATATGAAAAAGGTTGTATACATCGAAAAAGTTCCAATTTAAAAGAAAGCACAGGCTCACAGTCTTAGGAAAGTAAAGTTTGAACTTTTGAGAGTACGCAACTTGTGTTTGCTCACCTATTCTTATATCTGGTAATTCTTACGATGACTAGATTTTGCTGCTCTGGAAGCAAAAGTTCCCAAAGAACATACAAAGTCAGCCAAAGCATCCCAAATAGATGTAGATCTTGGCCGTGGGGTATCTTCACCTTGATTTCTCCTTGGCCCATCCATAGTAGGTGTCTTTCCAGAAGTGGCATTGTTGTTATTGTTATTATTAGCTGGATAAATATTATTGTTATTGTTGTTATTGGTAGAAAGAGAAACAGGGGGCATCATTTTTATAGGTGATTTGTTCAACTTGATGGTAGTAATAACAGGAGAAGGAGGAAGATGGCGAGGAGATCTTGCAGTCCTTATGCTGGGTTGTCTTCTTGGAGTTGAGGGCAAACGGACTGGCCTAGACAGCCGTTTGCTGCGTCCTCAGGCATACTCTGTATCTGTGGAAAGACTCCGATCACCCAAAGAATATGCCCGTTCATCATAATATGGCTCATCTTCATCCTCACCACGACCATCTGGTGTTGCAAGGTCATCACTGTAAGTACCTCTGGAGTGAGCATAAGCAATGCTCTTCTGGTAGCTAAACAGTTGACGTTCCAAGCTGTAGTTTTCAGCTTGTAGAGCAATAATTTCACGCCTGTAATACAAATGAAAATATCAAAACATATTTATTCATAGTTGCTTAGTTCCTAGAGATCAGATAGAGATTCAGAATTAAAATGCATATCAAAGCAGCCTCTTCTTTATTTGAAACTTAAAGTAATATTATCTCATTGCAGTATATAGTGCCTGGATAGCCTAGTTCTATATTTATTATCTTACAGTGTATGGAGCATTTCTAGTGCCATGGAAAGTATAAGGAGTCTGGTCTATGGTGCTAGCGAAAACAAGAATAAACAAATTCATGCTATTTATATCTAGAAAATGAAATGATTAACAGTCAAGAACCAACAATTGGATGGATAGATGAGTATTGTTTAAGAGCCTGTCAACAACTAGGTCATTTGGGCCTGTGAACCAACAACAATTGTGTCAATTGCTTTATTGATGCATGCCCATTTAATTTATAACTAAAATAAAGCCAAATTTCTGCTGTAAATTCTCTAAAGTAAATTTGAGATCATCAGCATAAATTTGGTCATCAGTAACCTTAAAAAACGGGTCATGGCAAAAGTCAGAGATAAAGTTCAACATAAAATAAAAATCCTAGCAAAAGGATGAATATAGATAAATATATCATACTGCAAAAGCAGAATTAAAACCATGTTCATGAAAGTGTCCAAAGGATATGAAATCTCGATATTTACAATTTAAAATCCATAGGTTAATGTTTAACATTGCTAAAAGCTTCAAAACTCTTTTGACCACTTCTTTATCATCTGCTAGGACCTCTTCAAGTCTGACTGGCAATTGCAGAGAGTCACGCAGATGTGCCAGGGAAACACACTCTAGCACAGGGCCTCTCAAAGCTTAAAATCACATCTGGTGAATCCAACAAGCAAGGGCTCCTTGCACCATGCATCGTGTCAACTTGGTAGAAGTCAGACCAACTTGTGTGCTGCATAGTAAAGAAGCAAAGAACCAAGGAAGCCCATGTTGATAGTGAAATAGATACATGCAGTACAAATACCTAATTGTGAAGCAACCTGCTCCAAAGAAAGCAAAGAATGCAGAAAGTCTATTTAAATCATAAAAAGAGAGCAATAGCAGTAATAGTAACCGTTTTTTAGAGAGCACCATATTTTTATGTTTTGGCGGTCACATCGCTCTCTCACAACCCCCAGAATGTCTGGGGGACCACACCTGTCGTTGGTTTACGGGTCTCACCGACCTGACCGGGAGAATTATCAAAATAAATTCACCAACCATATCCTCTGATTACCAATCAGAAGATGTATTACATGCCATGACAGGTCAGCATGTTAGGGGTTAAGGTTTTATAGAAAAATTAGAGAAATGGAGAGGTTGGAAAAATAAAGACTCCCTAGCCCTCAGGAACCCTAATAGCATTGGGGTCGGAAGAGAACAAGAGATGACCAAGGTAAGGTCAGATAGGAAAGTTACAGTGAGGAGCAAAACACCAGTAAGTGGAAGTAATGTTCTGCTCAGCTTGGGTACCTTGTGGTTGCCATTCACATATCCCCTAGACGGAGACCCCTTAGTGATTCCTGAGTATCCTCGAAAAACAGCAGTTGCAACCTTCAGGTTGATTACAGGACATGATTGTCTGGCAAAACATTTAAACAGAATTGGGATATATTCTTCACTCTGTCCTCTATGTGATCTGCAAGAGGAAATGGACCGAGACCACCTTCAAATATGCCCAGCCACTTCTAGTGCCCCATCCATCAGTGAAAAATATTGGAGAGCAAGAGGATTAATGACTTCATTGTCAGAAATCCAGCATTAGCTAACAACTATTTAAATCAGAGTGGGAACCTTATTACTTTAAAGGTCTTGATGACAGAGCCAAATGCTCTATCTGGGGTACAAATTATGTGTATGAGAAAATAAACTGTGTGTAACAGAGTGCATGCAGGAACTTATGCTGAAATCATAGGGAATGCTAGTGAGGAAGAACTAAAGAGGTTACTATGCCTTACCGAAAATTGTTTTTTCTTAAAAAATGAAGTTTGTGTCAGTGCTATCAAGATCATTAAAACAAAAGACCAGATTTGGTATTAAAAACAAAATTAACCAGTTTAACTGTGCTCGCTGCATGTAAACATTACACAATGAGTCAGTGAGGGCACTGAAAGTGAAGAAGGGGAAGACAGCAAAGTGAGAGAGACAAGCATAAGAAACGAAAGAGTGGATGTACTTTTCATAGTCGTATTTTGCACCTTGTACCCTATGATGCGCTTGTGCATGCAGCCTGAGAGCTCTGTTCTAGCACCACCTGATGGACCAACAACATTTGCCACTCAACAGACAAACAGGAGCAGGGTCCTTGCGACAAAATACATGAGAGGAGATTATCCACTTTATAGAAGTATCCTTCACTACTCTAAGCTTATTTCTGTGGAGAGCTGACAACTCCTCGTGCCAGTATGATAACACTACTCTCCGCATTTCAAGCCTTAAATCTTTTGAAGTAACACAAGATATGGTACAACTTGGGTCTGTGATTGCCATCTTTACTGTCAAATCCACCATTTTATTTCTTGGCAAACCAATGTGACCAGGAATCCATGTATGTGCCACGTTAAATCAGAAGCATGTAAAACATGGAGGACATCCTGGTTACATTGCAAAATAGGATGGTAGTTTTACAGCTCATAAAGGCTCTGAAGTATACTAAGGGAATCATCCAAAATAAGGCAGTCACACAATTTGTGATGGCTCAAATATAAAATGGCTCATTATAGCACACAGCTCTGCACTATAAATGGAAGTGTGGATACTGGACCAGCCATTGTGGACTTCCGGAATACAGCCATCCTAAGATGGGGCGTGACACGTAATCAAGGGGGATAAAGCCTCTCTCTCTTTGGAAACATGTTGGGCTTTTCAGTAACATGCTTCTTAAGAAGCTTCTGGAAACGAAAATCAGTGGGCCTTGGACTTAGGTAGCTATTTCCATAATGTTTGTCCAGCAGGTTGTTGAAAAGAGAAATGAACATTGGGTGGTTGGCATACATGTAAGCCCACAGCCACAATTTCTTAATGGTATCTCATGCTGATATTACAGAGGGGGGTCTGCTGATTTGGCATAAAGGCTCATAATGGAATAGTTAAAAAATTTCCTATTGCCATGCGAATGTTCCAATTGTGTACTGTGTCTGATCTCAGCACAGATAGTCATGCTGAAGAAATGCCTGGATCTAATCAGTGCGCCATACAGAGGTATTTTTTAGAGGTGGTGTATGTCGTAATGTTGCACAGTAGTTCATGGTCGAGTCCACTTGTCTATTGCAAGATAAAAGGGGTGTCTGGTTAGTATCTCTTCGACTTCTAGCCCACTAGCCAGTAGGCTGCTGGTGGAAACTTACCCCCACCATCGCTTTGCGTGATGTCACTCGCGCATATCTGAGCAAGGTCACGCTCCACCTCTAAAAAATACCTCTGTACAGTGACACTAAAAGTGTCCAGTCTGCTCCCCATGATTTATCATTTAGCACCTGCAAGTATTCAGAGTGGTCACCTCATGCTTTCAATTGTGCATTGGAAGGCCAATGCCAGGAAATCCGTCTCATCTGCAAATGGAAGTAAATCTGGACTGAAATAGAGCAAAGGGGGTAATCCTCCAGTGTCATTCTGGGCGACTCTTTAGTTTAGACGTGGCCTACTAATTCCAAAGTCATGGGTTGAAATCTGGCTCAAACCGATGGTTTGTAAGTGTGTTTAAAATTGACAGCTCCATGTCAGGCATTTACTGTAAATGTAAAAATGTAAAAGAACTCCTGCGGGATGAAACTCCGGCATATCAGTGATGCTGATGTGATCCTGGCAATTGACAGCATTGTTAAACAACAAAATAGTTATTATAATTATCAATGTCAGTAGATTTACTGGCATGTAAATTATTTTGTTGTTTAACAACGCTGTCAATTGCCAGGATTACATCAGCATCGCCAGTGTGCCAGAAAATAAAACAGAGAGCATAAGTGCTTGAGATTAAGTATAAAACTGTGCAAGTTCTTAGTCATAAATCATATCATAACCCTGTGTTGTTTTTCACTTTCAAGCTTATCTTCAATATGTTCTTAACATAATAATTGTATAATTATTTACAATTATTAACAAACTAATAGCAACAGATACAGATAACATTTTCTGTCTATCGCAGGGACCTGCATGTGGTATTCATTGTGGACAAAGCGGTGTCTACGAGGGTAACCAGATGACAAAGATTATCTAACCAATTTCATATCCTCAAGATGACATGCATGAAGACAGAAATTATCAATCTGAGAGTTTATCCTCATTGGAAGCAAGTTAGATAGCAAGAGGAGCAGAATATTGAAAGAAAAAGATGAGCAGAACTACTCTGTGACTCAAATAAGGACTATGTAGAGTCCAAAAACATAAAGAAAGATGTGAGATAAGTCAAGGCTTATAAGCACAGGTATGGATACCAGTGTAGAAGTATTATAAGGATGGAAAGGAAAACAATTTTAAAATATTTTTGAGCTTTTAAGGTCTCCTGGGAGATATAACTATCTTTTACAAAAGCATGCATTGATACAGTAATCCTGAAAAAGAAAGAGAGAAAAAAAAGGAAGAGATAAGGAATGCTGTAATGTTTATGTGACATGAGGTGGAAAGCAGCAGAGAATCTCATGAGTTCAGATCATGGTTGCCAAAATATGTTGAAACCTTACTTTTTTGCTGATAATATAATTTCATGGTCTTTCCAGTTATGTTGACATTGCAGGTAAGTGAATTATCACATATTCCCATCTACCAACTTAACCTACCCTCCTGTATTACATACTTTTAAGGCTTAAGCTGCCAGCATTTTCACTCTCTTGAACTTAACATTTTGATTAATACAAATATAAAATATAATCAAACCCTTGTTGATTTTTATCACCTCAATAATTGTCCTCTTACTTATTTATATTGCTTAGATTATAATTTAAAAGAATAAAGCATTGGAAGCAGTCCAACTTTTGTTACAATGGCGATCGAAGATATTATGCAGTCACTGAATCTTAATACACATTCTGCGAGATAGAGTAGGTTGTGCTCAAATTAATAATTACCCATAGTAATCATAGTAGCTAACTTGAATAAGTGCGTTGGTTCTGAAATCAAAGAAAATTGGAAAAAAGGCTGTACTTTTCTCATACCTGGAAAATCTAAAGAGAGATATGAAAAATGCTATAGTTAATATATGCTAATTAAGCTCAACCACCGAGATACCATGGAAAGATGTATGTATTGTTTCAAGGTTAGTATTTCACATTTCATTCATATGGTATAATTACTAATTATCTCCTAAAAATTGTATGCAATACACGTGTGTTAAGTGTTTTTCTAATCCTCGGAAATTGAAAAGACTCGACTCAAACTTTTTCTTGGTCCAGTAAAAGTCACTTACCATCCTTATATAGCAATATACTATTACCCTACAGTGAAACATCTCATTACTGTGCTGTGGGTGGAGGAGAAAAAATCAATATATCGTAAGATTTTGGACGGACATTATCAACAATACTCACACTGAAATAGTGGACCTCAAGTTTTTAGTCTTTGGGCATTTATTCATGGCGTGTGATAAAGAATTCAGTCCAGCTGAAACATCTAAGTAGTCTCTTCAATATGCTTTTGTACCAGAGGATCAATCTATATAGCTATAAAGGTTCACCAGAAGTTTCAGGAAGTCAGAAGGATTACTAAAAATTTTCTTTCCACCAAAAGATGAACCATACCTACAGTATTGTGGGGATCATAATATTATTAATGGATGAATTTAAAGAAGAGTCATTCAACTACACTTATCTTCAACAACTAGCTCATAGAAGACCTAGAATTTGAGGCTTATGGTATGGATAATTTGTGCAAAAATTTTAATCTACTAAAAACAAAACTAAAATGTGTTGTAATTTCAGTGAGATTACAGTTCTTGGAGACAACTATTATACTTTAAATAAAAGCACTGCAGCAGTACAGTTTCATAACACTTTAATATATAACTTTTAAGAACATAAAAATGCAGCCAAAATTACATTGTAACCGCCTTTTTTAATGTACAATATATGTACATCTATTCTGCTTCTTCTTCCATTCAGTACTACCAACTGTTACATTATTACGATAAGAGAAACTGCCTTCTACCAAGCACTCCTCCTCAATTTCTCTCAACACCTCTTTTGACATACCTTTCATTTCACCCATACCAAGGTCTTCCCTGTGTTTCTTGAACAATTCAAATGCAAGTCCTTTAGTAAACACATCAGACTTTTTATCTCCTGAAGGTATATATACATCAATGGCCTTGATATTACAAAGATTTCTTACAAAATTATACTTCACATCTACATGTGATTTCTGATCCATTTCTGATCCCAATTAGACACTGCACTAATACAGTGCACTAATACAGGATGGATTATCCTCATAGATTCAAACTGGACAATTCACTGTTATTAACATCTCCTGAAACAATTGTTTTAACCAAAGTTGTTCTGATACAGCAGATGCTAATGTAATGAGCTCAGCTTCAGTTGAAGACAATGACACTCATTTTTTTTTCCTTGCTGCCCACACTACTGTATCCCCAAACACTTCAAACAGAAACTCTGACACAGATTTTCTATCCTGATTTTTGTAAGATCTGCATCTGCATAACCCACCGCAGTTATACTTGAATTCCCTTTATACTACAGACCCCAATCTGTGTTCCTTGAATGTATCCTATTACCCTTTTTAACCCATTCCATTGTACTTCAGTTGCATTGCACTGATACTAGCTGTAAAAACTTACTGCTATGCCCAAGTCTGACCGTATAATCAGGCAAGCATACATTAATGCTCTAATAAGCTCACGATAGGGTTTATGTCCAATTATATTTGGCTTAGAGGTATCAATCTCTCTTACAGGCTTTACTTCTAAAGGAGTTTGTTAGAGATTTGCTGATTGCATATCAAACTTACTTATTAGCCCTGCAGGTACTGTTTCTGGCTTAAAAACATTGAGTTCCCATTGCACTCAATTTTAATTCCCAGAAAACAACTTAATTCTTCCATATCTCTCATTTGAAATTCTCTCATCAATTTTTGTTGAACATCTTGTAAGACTTCAAGTACATTACATGTAATAATATCATCTACATAGAGTAACAAGTACACAACATTTTGTTTCATTCTTACATAAAAACAATCAGTCTGGGATTGATTAAAGCCAAGTGATTTCACAAAAACATTAAATTTAGCATTCCACTCTTCAGGGACTGGTTTTAACCCATACAATGTCTTATTAAGCTTTCAACAAAGATCTGACATTCATCCCTTCAGACGGATACATAAAAATAGTTTCTTTCAATAGCTCACCCAAAAAGGCAGTTTTAACATCAAGTTGATGAACAAAATCATGAATTGCATTAATCACACAGAGTAATGTTCTGAGTGTAGCTAGCTTTGTGATTGGTGCACAAGTGTCAGTACAGTCAAAACCTTTCTTCTGGAACAACCTTTCACAACTAACCTTGCTTTGTAACGATCCACATTTCCGTCTGCATTTCTCTTGATAGTAAATACTCATTTACTTTTAATTATCCCTTCATCTTTTGGAAATTCTACCAGATCCCACATTTTATTTTTCCTTAATGATTCCATTTCCTCATTAACTGTCTTATACCACTCATCATGGTCATCTCTGTCCTTTATTTCTCCATAAGACTGTGGGACTCCTTCACAATTTGAAATTGCATTTAGCACAAGATAAGGACTTTCTTTTTCCCAAGAGTTCCAGTCTTCATTTCTACCTATGGTTGAGACAGTTGTGAAGAATATATGGTTTTCTCTTGCTGCTCTTCTCCTGACAAAAGCTCTCTTAATGCAAATGAGGTTTCATAGTCCTTCAAATAGATAGGTTTCTTATTTTTTGTAATTCTAGAACTCCTCCTTAATCCTCCAGTTACTATTGGATCCTTCTCATTATCTGCATATTCTTCCTCTGCTTCAATCTCCCTTCTCTGATTCTTCCCCTGAACCATCCTTCCTTTTTGCCTCATTGTCTTCTTGATTCAAAGATTAGCCCTTCTCAACATTTTCTGAATCATTCCATATGCCTTCCCATAATTTTCCTACAAGCTTAGTTCTGCTTTCATCAAAAATTACATTACAAACAGCAATTACCTTTCTGGCATCTAAGCTCCACAAACTATACCCATTATTTCAAAAACCAAGTAAAATACATTTTTTACCCCTAGGGTTAAATTTTCCTTGAATCTCAGATTTGTGTTTGTGTGCATATGCAACACAGCAAAACACTCTGATCTTACTGATATCAGGGTGACAACCATAACACAGCTCAGCTGGTACCTTGCCATCTGTCACAGCTTTTGTCGGAGCCTAGTAACAAGTGTCAGCTTTTCTAAGACGGTCCAGTTCATTCGTTCTGAAACTCCATTGTTTGAAGGAATATGTGGCACATTAAGTTCTAATTGAATACCGTTCTCCCTAAAAAACTGTTTTACCTCATCATAATATCATCATAATTTACATATTCAGTTCCACTGTCACAGCTAAACTGACATCTTCTGAGAACCTGGTAGTCCCCATAGCTTCATAATCTTTAATGTACCCAGCTACTTTATTCTTATTTGTCAAGCCATAGATACGTAACTGTGAAGTGGGTAAAATCATCAACTAGGATTAGTAAATACCTAATACCATTATAGGCTACTGGAAATATAGGCCCACACACATCACTGTGTACTCTCTCAAGTGGTCTCTGAGCCCTCTTTCTTGTTTTGTTGTGAGGCAGGCTAGTTTGTTTTCCTTCAACACAAATGTCACACTCAACCTTTTCAATAGTCTTAATCTCCCTACACCCACCTACAGCTGTCTAAGCTGTAACTCATTCGCCTATGCCATAGCCTACTGCCACTTTGTGCAAGCAGCAAGACAAGCCTCATCAAAATATGCAATCAGTTTTAGTTTGTATAACTTTCTACTCTTTTCCCAATTGCGGCCACATCATTCCCCTTTTTGGATTTACATTCACCATTCTCAATCACTAATTTAAATTCTTTCCTCTCCAAAGTAGACAGGGAAATCAAATTACAATCAAAGTTATCAATTAACAAAGCATTCTTAACTAATATTTTCCTAGCCTCACCTTTTACATAGGTAGTAGCAGCAACATCACCAACTTTCTTAGAAATCATAAAACTTTCAAATTTAGTAACACAAATTTTAACAGGATTTGACAATTTTCTTTTATTAATAACAGGCACACCTGATTTGACAAAATAATCTGATGCTCCTTTATCCAAGATTCTGTAATATTATGCCTCTGCTTAGGCAACGTGTAGCCAAATTGGATGCGTACTTCCACAAGAATGTACAAAGATAACAGTTTGTTACTTGCAAGATGTGCAGAGTAACTTATTTCTGACGTAGCTTCAGTAGTACTTATAATAATGGGACAGCACACAAGGTTTCGAAATAATTAATCACTTAAACAACATGAAGGAATACTTTGAGTAGCTCTTTCTAACGTGAAGTAAGTCGACAATGCTGCATTGAGGTTGTTCAAGGAATTGACCTGGTTTGTGGATGTAAACAGGTCGGGCGCTTTTGCCTTCGTATAATGTTTTGGGAGCTAAAGCTTATGATTGGCCTACACTCACACAGCAAACACGGAAGGACAAGGCAGGGTATGTGTTTATGTTCTCAACGCGCTGTCATGGAGTCTGTTTTTATACTGAGTTAGTGAATGTGACACCCACACAATCTGGAGTATTGCCATCTTGTTTTCGACAAAACTCTTGTATCTCTGCAAGAAATTGTCAGATATGTAAGATACAAAATGTATTCCAAATATCGAGGTCTACCACTGGTTTAAATTAATGTAAGTTATGACTTCCCTTCCACCCGGTATATATACAGGTATTAATATTCACAAAATCAAGGATAAGAATAGAGAAAAAACAGGACATACACAATTAGAAACTAAAGGATTAATATGTTCCTTACAAAAAAGCTTACTAGCATCTCCAAAAGGTTGTAAAAGACCTACAAAACCAAGGTGTTCCAAAAAACACCGACAACGCAAAGTAGGTATGTTGTACAGACGGTAACCTGATCGATTTTCAAATAGGAGCCCTTGTCCGGAAATGCACGGTTGGATGCTGTAGTGTGTCGGAGTATGAGAAGGGTGTTCGTTCACATTTTGTCAATAAACCCAACATCGAGCTGTCTACATTAGAAACAGGCTTCGAATTGTGTACTAACTACATCATTACAGAGCCTATATTGACGGTGGGGAGCCTCATGCACATGACCCTATACGTGCGATTGTCCTTGAAGGTTTTCAATCGCTCCATGGACTCCAGCCATAGGTCCTCCGCTAACGTTACAGGAGTCCAATACACCATACTCTGCATACAACTCCACAGAAAATAGTCGAGAGGTGCCAGATCTGGCCATGGAACTCGTTAACCTCTACCAACCCATCGGTTTACATGTGCAATGTTGAGGTGATTCCACACATTTACATAAAAATGTGCTCAAGTTGGCCATTTCAGCAGTTGTGTACTAGTACGTGTTGCACTCCTGTTAAGAAGCGTTACTGTACTGGAAACTACACAAGTAACACAGTAGGATGTGCACCAAGGACTCTGGAGGAATTTAGTGCATTTGCAGGGATGTTATTATCCTCAGGTCGTTCATCCCAGTACACGGATGGCTAAAGGGTTGCATATCTTCCGTATTAAGATACCAACACCAATGTTAACAAATTACCACAATCGTTCGTTCTGAAACTTCTACGTTCTCCAGCGTCCAAACCGTACATTTCCGGACAGGGGTTACCATTTTAAAATCGATCATTTTGCCATCCCGCACAACATACTACGTGTTGTGTGGAATGGCAAACTGGTCGATTTTCAGCGCAGTGCTCATGCTCCCCGAAGAGTAGTGTCAGCGCTGCGGGATACCTCCACTCGGAGGTACTTAAAATTTGTGTCCGCCTTATGCAGGAAGACATGCTTGCCCTCATCATCACCAGCAAACTCCAGGCACTGCAAACGAATTTTACCGTCGCCGCCAACCATTACCACACCAATGTCAATGTGGCTTGACAGATCATCAGCCGCCTGTGGCACTGAAGGGAGGCACCAGTCATTTATCACAACCACTTTAGCAATACATTCACAGCTCCGGACTTTTGAAATTCCACGAAGCACAGGTGGCTCCTAGAACAGTGCCAAGTCATCAACGAGGAGAGACGATGGCGTCAACCTTAATCCTATCCTTATTATCAAGAATGAGCGGTCCCAGGCATTGTTCTTTATTAAAAGATTATCAGGTACAAGGTCAAGTGATGCTGAACATGAGAGTTAAACATTGTCTCCAGAGTAGACCCGAACCTTGCTGCCCAATCTGTAGGAGTGTTACTTGAGTGAAAAGACCTTCCCACGCCTCTCTGTGGCAGTTCTTGTTGCATTCGCGGAATGAACTTCGTCTTGCTTTGGAGGAGATCTCCTCCACGGTCAATCAGTGGTCCTCCATAAACATTTATTCCACTTGGTCAATAACTGTTGCATACCACAGACTCCTTCAATTAGTTCTCATGTGACGTTCTGTCTTTGGGAGATTTACACACCACGAAAGAAAGTTTTCCAGTTACATGAAATAATCACGTTTCAATGAGGTGTCAACGTTTGTCAATCGATTTGACAGATGCAAGAGGATGATTAGGTACTGATAGTGGGACACGAAAATCCCAACAAACACATGAAAAACTATAGTTCTAGCTGCTACCATTTAAGTTCTTCAAGTCTGATGCCACTGCTATTTGTCTGACTTATCCATGACGAATACTGCAACTTTTAAGGATTTCCAGTGTTTCTGTCTGCTCTCATTTTGAAGTGGGGATGGAAGACATTGGAATTTGAAATAATGTTAATGTCTCAAAGCCATATATTGTCGTTTCTGTACTTGATAAAGTAATTTATTTTAGGGAGAAGGTTTCAGTATGCTCCTTATGGTCCAACTTGAAAATATTTTTGTTTAATACCATAGAATATGTGTTACAACATTACCTACCTCATTTGATAGTTGTGTGTTCTACAGACGTCATCGTACTTATGGTACGTGGCCTGGAACAGTAAGTAGCACTCACCCCATTCCACTTGCACGCGAAGTTGTCCCTTATCTGTCAAATATGGGCATCCTGGCTCACGGATCTGTCAACACAGAATTACACAATTGTTTAAGCAGTGTTAGAATGCAGAGGATATATTAAACTGATTATAGGATAATATTATTTATTTGTGCCAACAAACTTACTGCTGGTGTGCGCAATGTTTTAGAGGTAGAATCGGTACTGAAAAATTCAGTGCCACAGCCGGGATTTGAAACTCAGACCTTCCGCTTTTAGTATAGTAAGATGTGGTCTATCTCTTACGGTTTACCAGTTATGCAAAAGTCATCAAGAGTAAACAGGACTACCAACGCTATAGGCAGAAAATTCAAAATAACCATTTTATTTGCCATGTAAATGACTTAAAGGTATGACATTTTAATCAAAATCGTTAGCGCTACTTTTGAAAAAAAAAAAAAAAATCAGTATTTTCGAAAAATTTTCCATATAAAGAGTAGCTTAGGGTGGAGGAATTTTCTTCAAAATCTTCGTGTCGCATCCTTGAAAGACATTAAACTTAAATACCAACTTTAATTCTTAACCAACCTTTCGTTTTTGAGTTATGTTCACACACACACACACACACACACACACACACACACACACACACACACACACACACACAAGCCTCAAAATATATTTCCGGTGAAATTTCACATAAAAATTTTGGACTAAGTAGAATATTTCAATAAATGTTCTAGGAAAATGAATATAAACCCTATAATTTAAGAAAGAGCTGCATGGAATTACTACATATTTAATGTTTTAATGTTATATTCCTATTAAATAGCAATACAATTAAACTATAATCATACCAGAACAAATTTCCTGCAGTGTCTTGGTCATACACACACACACACACGTGTGAAAATTATTAGACTCAAATTCATTTCTTATGGTAAAATGGATGCGAGATCTGAACTTGAAAATAGTTTACAAGTATCTAAGGTAAAATAAAACACTTTCTGTGAATATGCATCCACTGTTGCTTACTGTAAATATTTATTTTCCTCCATTAACAACTCTGAGCAGTAGTTTTTGTTATGGATATTTTTACCTAGGTTTTAAGTCCTATAGGGCCCTAATGACCTAGTTGTCGACGGGCCCTTAAACCCAACTCACTCACCTTCTTAAAGCCCTATAAAAGAAATAGATACCCTGATGAACAAATATTATATATGGTATTATTTAATTTCCATATATGGTGTGGTCTGGATTATTTACATATAATACTGAGTTGATGCATGACTGACAATGGTCATGAAAAGTATACTTTATGCGCCTATTTTACAGAGAGGAGAAATTAGAGCCTATATTTCCTGATGCCTAGGACTATAAGTTAAAATTTAACAGTTTATAGATTTACTTTATTTTTTAATATAGACAACAACCTCTGAATCGTCGCAAATGCTGTAAGCTTTTTATTATAGTAACCGCCAATGTTTAGAACATAAGCTTAGATCAATATGTAATATTAGATAAATAAAACCTTACTTTGAGTCTAATAATCTTTACACCTCTGTAATTCTAAATTACTTTATAATGAATGAACAAAAACGTTTAAAAAGTATCTAAGTATGTTTATTTAATTGGACATCCAGTTAAAAAATAAGAATAGCTAATTTATCTACTATGGTTTAAAATAGCGTTATTGTTTCAAATCATCATACTATATTAAATGCATAATAATAATAATAATAATAATAATAATAATAATAATAATAATAATAATAATAATAATAATAATAATAATAATAATAATAATAATAATAATAATAATAATAATAATAATAATAATAATAATAATAATAATAATAATAATAATAATAATAATAATAATAATAATAATAATAATAATAATAATAATAATAATAATAATAATAATAATAATAATAATAATAATAATAATAATAATAATAATAATAATAATAATAATAATAATAATAATAATAATAATAATAATAATAATAATAATAATAATAATAATAATAATAATAATAATAATAATAATAATAATAATAATAATAATAATAATAATAATAATAATAATAATAATAATAATAATAATAATAATAATAATAATAATAATAATAATAATAATAATAATAATAATAATAATAATAATAATAATAATAATAATAATAATAATAATAATAATAATAATAATAATAATAATAATAATAATAATAATAATAATAATAATAATAATAATAATAATAATAATAATAATAATAATAATAATAATAATAATAATAATAATAATAATAATAATAATAATAATAATAATAATAATAATAATAATAATAATAATAATAATAATAATAATAATAATAATAATAATAATAATAATAATAATAATAATAATAATAATAATAATAATAATAATAACAACAATAATAACAACAATAACAATAATAACAACAATAACAACAATAACAACAATAATAACAATAATAACAATAATAACAACAATAATAACAATAATAACAACAATAATAACAATAATAACAACAACAATAATAATAATAATGATAATAACCATTATAATAACCATTATAATAATAATAATTATATAATAATTATATAATAATTATATAATCATAATTATATAATAATTATGATTATATAATAATAATGATTATATAATAATAATGATTATATAATAATAATGATTATATAATAATAATGATTATATAATAATAATTATATAATAATAATTATATAATAATAATAATAATAATAATAATAATAATAATAATAATAATAATAATAATAATAATAATAATAATAATAATAATAATAATAATAATAATAATAATAATAATAATAATAATAATAATAATAATAATAATAATAATAATAATAATAATAATAATAATAATAATAATAATAATAATAATAATAATAATAATAATAATAATAATAATAATAATAATGATTATATAATAATAATTATATAACAATAATAATAATAATAATAATAATAATAATAATAATAATAATAATAATAATAATAATAATAATAATAATAGTAATAATAACAACAATAATAATATAATAATTATATAATAATAATAATATAATAATTATATAATAATAATAATAATAATAATAATAATAATAATAATAATAATAATAATAATAATAATAATAATAATAATAATAATAATAATAATAATAATAATAATAATAATAATAATAATAATAATAATAATAATAATAATAATAATAATAATAATAATAATAATAATAATAATAATAATAATAATAATAATAATAATAATAATAATAATAATAATAATAATAATAATAATAATAATAATAATAATAATAATAATAATAATAATAATAATAATAATAATAATAATAATAATAATAATAATAATAATAATAATAATAATAATAATAATAATAATAATAATAATAATAATAATAATAATAATAATAATAATAATAATAATAATAATAATAATAATAATAATAATAATAATAATAATAATAATAATAATAATAATAATAATAATAATAATAATAATAATAATAATAATAATAATAATAATAATAATAATAATAATAATAATAATAATAATAATAATAATAATAATAATAATAATAATAATAATAATAATAATAATAATAATAATAATAATAATAATAATAATAATAATAATAATAATAATAATAATAATAATAATAATAATAATAATAACAACATTGGTCGACAAGATTTTTTTCACAAGAAATCTGAATAGTGAATCTAGTGCATTTTTTCATCCTGAATTCAGATATGTAGTCAGAATTTTCCCATCAGGCATAGTTTTTCTGTGAAAGCTACTTTTCAAAATATGATTTTAGCGTTTTCTTTGACCTGTCATAGGAACCTTTACCTCGTATGTAGCTATTTTACTCAAGCCGTATTTATTGAAATTATTTGTAATATCACGCTGAAGCACCACAAAACAAGACTGTGCAGGTTCATTCATGTTTAGACATGCTCAGACCTGTCTGGCATTGTGATGTGTCAGTATTGAGCTGACTGTGACATTGTTCACTAGTGAAATATTTCCTTCCTTTCTGTTTAGAAGTGTATTGTGTATGTTGTGCATGTTGTATTTCAGTGCTTAATGTTTTCATCATGCCAAGAAAGTGTGTAAATCATGCAGATAATTTCTGCTATATTTGTGGTGAGCTGACCTTCAAGTCTCAGAGGCGAAATATGATCCCACTTGTAAAGAAGTGTTATCTTTACTTTGGCTGTCAAGTTGGTGATTTTGATAAGAGCTGGGCCCCAAATACATGCTGTTTCGTGTGTTAGACTGCTGACTGGGTGGAAAAATGGTACACATCATATGCCATTTGCAATTCCTATGATTTGGAGGGAACCGAAGGATCATTCAACTGACTGTTATTTTTGTTTGACAGATATTAAAGGAATCACATCTAAAACAAAATATACAGTTAAGTATCCGAATTTGCAATCTGCATTGAGACCTGTCTTACACAGTGAAGAGTTCCCCCTACCAGTATATGTAGATACAACCTTAAGTGATAACTCTGATTCTGACCTAACTGAAACTCAAAATTATTCAGATGAAAATAAAAATGATCTTACATATGAAGCCAGTAGCTGTTCATCAGAACCATACTTTCCCAATCAGCAAGACCTTAATGACCTGATTCGGGATTTAAATCTGTCTAAACTGCAAGCTGAAGTTTTAACTTCCAGACTCAAAGGGTGGAATTTACTCCAAAAAGATGTAAGAATAAGTAGTTATCGTAGCCGCCATAGTGTTTTCAAAGAATACTTCTCTGAAGAATATGGTGTTGTGTTTTGTAATAATATTTGTTCACTTATGGAAACTCTTGGGCATCAACACCGACCAGATGAGTGGCGATTGTTCATAGACTCCTCTAAAGTAAGTTTGAAGGCTGTGCTGCTACATATTGGCAATGAACTTCCATCAATACCAGTAGTGCATGCCGCTATGAAAGAGATATATCAAAATATGAAACTAATTTTAGAGAAAATACAATATGGAAAATATGAATGAAATATCTGTGGTGATTTAAAGGTCATTGCTTTATTGCTTGGTTTGCAACTTGGGTTCACCAAATTTTGCTGTTTTTTGTGCGAGTGGGACAGCAGAGATAAGAAGTCTCACTACGTTAGAAACTCATGGTCAAAACGTGAATCTCTTCTCCCTGGCCAGAAAAATGTGGCATGTGTCCCTTTAGTGAATCCTGAAAAAATATTTTTACCTCCATTGCATATTAAGTTAGGAGTTATGAAAAATTTCGTCAAAGCTGTGGATAAACTTTCTGATGGATTCTTGTACTTGAAATTGAAATTCCCCAAAGTCAGTGATGCTAAATTGAAAGGAGTTTTTATAGGACCACAAATCCGATCATTAATGGCTGATGAACATTTCGAGGGACTGTTAAATCCACTGGAGAGAGCAGCCTGGCAGTCTTTCAAAAGTTTATGTTGCAATTTTCTTGGAAATCATAAAGCAGAAAACTATCGTGACAGTGGCTGATCTGCATTCTTATAAAGCTATGGGATGCAACATGTCTTTAAAAATTCACTTCTTGGACTCTCACTTGGACTTCTTCCCCGAAAACCTTGGAGCTGTCAGCGATGAACACGGTGAGCGTTTTCATCAGCACATTTCTACGATAGAGAAGAGGTACCAAGGCAAGTGGAGTTCCAATATGCTGGCTGACTACTGTTGGACTAAAATGAGAGACGTTCCAGATGCAAAATATACCCGAAATTCACTATCTACCACTTTCTAGGTAAGTCAGAATCAGTAGTTATAATTTTGAGTTAGATAGCTAGTTACGGATTTTTTAGAATATTATAAAAATTCAAATGAATATCACACAAAACTCCTGCCCGATGCGGACAAACTGTAATTATATTTGAATTCAGCACGAAAAATACTTTTAGAATCTGTTATTTTAATTCTTGTGAAAGAGAAAAAGTTAATTTTTGTAGACCAGTGTAATAATAGTAATAAATGGTGGTGGTGGTGGGGGTGGCACAAAATATCTTGTGAGGGAAACAATAGTTGACCTATTGTATTATGTATGCCAACAAGCTTACAGCTGGTGTTTTTAAACACACAAGCCGTAAAAAAAATAGTTAACCTTTCTAACAATAATACACACATACTTGAATTTGGACAATGGCCATGTAAAGTTGTATAACATGAAATGTATTATATTGTAATGCAGTAAGATGAAATATCTGCTGAAACTTCGTTATGCTCATTCTAAAGTACACTTTGAACTTACCTTCACGCAGCAATCAAACAGTGTAAAAAATTCATCCTTTATATTCCTGGATAAGTTTATATCATGCACCAAGAATCTTCTGTTTTGCCTACGCTCCTCTTTTTCTGCTTCTTCGCAAATTAGAGCTAGTACAGCGAAGTGATCCATTGTGCTGATTGACAATGACTGACCTTGGCGCATCAACTCTTGGGCGCGTCTCGATGTGAGCGAGTTGTTTCTGTCCGGCGTGCCGCGCTTCGCCTCTGCGCGTCCAGGTGTGAGCCTATCTGTGCCTACCTTAAGGGACATATTCCTCTTCACCTTCCTCCGCCTTCTTCTATCCGGCTTTACATTTTCTCAATTAAGACATCTATATCGACTGTGTCTGTTTTAGTTTGCTCATCACTATGTTGACATATTCCATGGTACTGTAATTGAAATAGCCTTCATTGATGTAGTTTTGTCTGAAAATTTTCTACATTCCAAAACTGGACATTTTCCGTTAAAAGGCATACCTACTATGATTTCCAATGTCCGGGTAAGATAGTCTCCAAGGGAATTTAACGTGTTTTTCAACCGTAAATTTACGGGACCATAAAATATTTCCATTTTAGACACATTTCCGGTTAACAGGGATCCGTTGAAGTCAGGTTTTACTGTATTAAGATTAAAAGTATATTTAAATATTTATTTTTTTGTCCTTTAAAAATATACCTGTCATGAAAATGATTTGAGTATTTTCTTTTTTGTTGTTATTTAAAACAGCTTTAAATTTGTACTCCAGAAATTTAAGTTTATAGTGTACAGATACAATCACACGCTATTGATTGGTCGAGCTGCGATAACTGTAGGTGTGGTGGCATCAGGTATGTTTCTTCTTTGTTTCCCTAGTAGTTGTAGTGTTTAACGCCCGCTTTTACTACTACGGCACCGCAGGCGGTGACACTGATGATACATGAAGATGGAGCACCGGTGGAATGAGATGGCGGGGGAAACCGGAGTACCCGGAGAAAACCCGCCCTGACGCCGCTTCGTCCATCACGAATACCACATGCGGGTCCCTGGGATCGAACCCGGGCCGCCTAGGTGGTAGGCGAGCGCGCTAACCTCTTTGTTTCCCTGATTACCCTCCCTTTATCTATATAGCGTTCCACTCTTAGAAGACAGTATGGAGTTAAATGGGACATCTCTGTCTCTATCTAGCGCATACAAGTTGTCATTAGCCGCGTCCTTTTCTACCCTCGCGCTGTTGCCAGATTACTAATAGCATGGTATAAATATTCATTTGTTATAAATTTCAGGTTTGAACACATTATCCTATGCAGAATTTTTTTCTCTATCAGGTTATATCCTTTTCAGAGTCATTATACATTTCTATAGGCCCAAATTTCTTCAGAAAACGTTTGTTTCAATAGAAGTCCGATATTTGCTGTTTCTATACTCATCACGCACTAGCTAACAAACTAACTGCTAGAATGCATCTATATTTTTTTCTTAGGTAGAGTAAACCATAGTGCTACTACCTGCCTACTTTGAATTCTCTATGTTTACCCAGTTAAGTGTTATAATTTTTTAAATTAAATTTTTTCGGAAAATTTTATATCTGTGCACTGCAAAAGTTACGCAGTGTGAAACTTTTTTGTTATTGAGTTTACATCAGGGAACCAGCGAGAACAAATGTTGAGGAAGGTTGGAGAAAGTTTTTAAAATAAACCAAAAGGCAATAACCTCTTTCTTTTATCCAGTAAGGCAAACAAAAGGTATTCATCTATTCAGCGTCAGGCCTGACACAGAAGATAGTATAAGGAGCAGTACTAACATTAGGTCGAAAGAAGTCGTGTGTGTAACTGTGAGCTGTTATTGCGTTATTTGTTTAATATTTTTGTAAATATTTGTAGTTATGGAGGGGGAAGCTAGGAAGAGACGATATGTTGGTAAATTAAGAAGTAAGGAACGCCAAATAATTATGAATGTGTTAGATTATTTTTGAAGTAAAATGCGTGTAAGGCAGTAAAAGAAACAGCTAAGGTATAGGGTGTTCAGAAGCAGTAGTGTGTATGATTAAAAAGGAACTAATGAAAGGACCTCTAAGAACGCCATCGAAAAAGAAAGCAAAAATGGGCGGGACTACACAAAACGCTAGGTTAACGCAATATGATTGAATAGTGCAAGGTGGAGTGCGGCGAATTGTTCATTCTTTACAGTTGGCAAATATTCCACCCACGCTGAATATAATTTTGTCACAGTTCAACAGTGATGAGACCCTACCAAATTTCGCAAGGGCCACTCTGATTTGGGGTTCGAATATGAAAGAAGGGGTAACAAGTGCATATTAATTGAAAGAGACGATATCGATATCATCAGATGGCGACATAAATATCTAAAAAACATAAAAAGGTTTAGGGACCAGGGGAAATCATTTGTTTATACAGACGAGTTATTTATAAATTTAGGTCATACAGTAACAAAGGCATGCAGGGATACCAAAGTTAAAAGTGCCCATCTCGTCAAGCAGCAATTGAAGGACTAAGTACAGGACTCAGGCCACCTCGAGTCGCTCGCGGAGAAAGATTCGCAACTAGTACATGTTGCAACACTGCGCTCCATTTAACGTGTACTGTCTTTTAAGGGTGGAACGCGCTTTAGAACTTACACCCCCTAGGACTTACAAGCCAGTGCCTAGGGTCAGACGCCTGTCGGGGAGCAGAGGAACCACTGATTCGGACAGAGTGAAGACCTGGAAGCAGGTGGCCAGTCAAGCACCAGGTATGATAGTGAGGAAGAGGATGAAATGGCATCAGGTATTGTAAAAATAATTTTGTTAGATATTTTTTCATGAAAACAGTCCAAAAAATGTATAGTTTATTTTTAAAATGTTATAATTTTTGGCTGTGCAAGGTTTGAACAGGACATCTGTTGGGCCCGTTAGTATTATACAAATTAACTGCTATTAGTAACTAGGAATGGGATTGATACCTTGATACCTCGACACTCTCGAGTAAAGTGAAGTGTAAAAATATTTTGAAATAAACAGTGCTATAGTAATAAACGCACAGAAAAAAAAATTCGTCCGGTGGTAAGTCAAAAATACAACAAATCTAAAGAAGCATGTTGCATTCATGATGCATACACCGAATGAAGCATATAGAAGCATACATATTGTAAAAGCAATGTATAGTTTTCCGTAGCTGTCAGGACATGGTGCCGCGACATTTAAAAATTAGTACAAACGAAATTGGTCACACACGTTCATACAATAAATTATTAATAAGTATTGTTACGTCGGTCGACCAAGGCGGCGCACGTCAAAACAAAGGTTCGAGGCCGGACTGCCACATACCACTGGCGGTGCGTACAACAAAGGCGCTTAAAGTCAAGCTACCCCGTACCATTCACGCGAGCAAACACGTAACAACAATGAGCGGGGTTTTCGAGATTTTTCGAGAAATGTCTGGCGCCCACAGGAAGTTCCAGAAAGTCCATCCTCGTTATACAAGGAGTAGGGGGGGGCGGCGATGAGAGCAGTATGGTCGTGGTGAGAGAACCGCTGCGTCGTGATGGAGGATAGCGAGCAGTTAATAGGTGTTGAGTGATCGTATCACCAAGTACTTGTGAGACAAAAAGAGAACTGGAAAACAGAAAATTGTGTGTCAAGGATACGAGAAGAAAACGGTTGTGAGTTGTATTAGCGCGAAGGACTGAAGACTGTGTTAACGTCAGTGAAAGAGAACTGTATATTTGTGCAAAAGTTTTGAAGGAGAATAAAGTGACAGAAGAAGTAATTGGATGAATTTTTGTCGTTTATGTCAGAATGCTTTCTTTCAGTGATCAAGCTATCACTTTACGGCCTTATATATAGTGATTATCGAATATCGGTGTTTAAAAATCAGTATGGGCATCAAGTATCGAGGAATAGTGGTTATCGTCCCACTACTAGTAGTGACCTGAAACTCAGATTTATGGCAGCATTTTCGGCGCTACATGGGAGCATAAATTCACGAAATTATCCTCCATAGGAAAGAAAACATTAACGAAAGACAATCTTTGCCAAAAATTAACATATGATGCTAATTGTTTACGAAGCCAAGCGCTGCTGCATACAAAATTTTCAAAACTGTTCAGGCATTGCTTCAAGCATCACAACAATAATCTCTGATGGAATTCCTTGCTCGAATTCCCAGAGATGTAAAACTGTCCCTGGGGCTCAGCCAGGAGAACAATGCACAGCTAACAGCACAGCCATCTCCCCCTCAGAAGGGAATCAAAGGCTTTCTTCTCTTCGTAAGCAAGGAAAATGTCGAGAACGATTTTCTGGGGAAAGTTTGTAACTATCGTTCCGCCAGGGCCAACAGCTGTAATGTAACGAGAAAACGTTTGGGTGGGCTTCCATGAAATCAAAGTCTGTGTAGTTATCGACAGGGTTGCCCAGTCAGCGCCAAACTCATGAAATTATTCTGTTCTCCCGTTGTTGCTCATCTCCTATTACTGTTATTTATTGCCGCATATTTACCCTTTTCTTGGTTGGATGGTTCTGTTTTCCATTTATGAATTAGAGGTACCCAGTGGAAGTAGGTATAGTCTATCCTAGAACTTGAATGACAATACACTTAAGGTGTTACACGAGATAAACGGCACCAGCCCCAACTGGTTTGGCAGGTATCTATCGGAATGAGTGCTCTCCATGTGGATAATAAATTATGCTACCTCTGATTGACTACAGACATTCATAGCATACCTATTATTGGATAGCACAGTGACAGTTCTGACATGCTTTGGCCAATCAAAGCTGCGTGTTAAGGGAGGCGACACCAGCGATATCTTCAAGGATGTCTAAGCAGGTTCTTTTCCAAGTATTACATAAACCAAGTTGTCATCCAAAATGTATATTATCAGTCACATTGTTGTTTGTTTACCACATCACCTGCATGTAAACAGATGTAACATCTACTATAATAAATAAGAAGAAACTTACAAATGAAACATTTGGTAAATACACTGCGGGGCAAAAGTGACATAATGATTACGGAAAAGTTGTGGGGGTTTAGTTATATATGCACATGCAAGAAGACTCTCCGATGTATCCCATTATGCGTTTAGTTCATCCTTGGTTAGACATACATGTATTCTAAATCGTGATGAAATAAAGGCAGTAATAAGGAAAGAAAGAAAAACAAGTGGAATGAAGTATGCACACGAGAAACGTATACGGAAGTGCTTTAAGTTGTGTAACTAAAATGTAGTGAATTATTTTATGATATGCGTTCCACCTGGAGTTTCATCATCCTATTCGTAGACGACTTCGCTGCCTATTGCACTTCTCAGCGCACGGCGTTCTTACAACGGCGCCTGCAGCAATGTTTGGACAACCTTAGAGAATGGAGCTCAAAAAACGGCTTCCGTTTCTCAACTGAGAAGTCAATCTGCGTTAATTTCTGGCGCCGTAGGAGACGATTACCACTTTCACTCCGTTTCGGTCCAGATTTACTTCCCTTCGTAGATGAGATGCGCTTCCTGGGGTTGATCTTGGATAGGAAGCTTAGTTGGTCATCCATATTGCACAGCTAAGAGCACGATGTGACCGTTCCCTGAACATCTTGTGGGTACTAAATGGCAGATCATGAGGAGCGGATCGGACAATTTTGTTGCGAATGTATCGCGCACTAGTCCGATCTAAACTAGACAATGGATGCATTGTTTATAAGAAGATTAGACGCTGTCCACAATAGGGGCATCGGCATGGCAATAGGAGCTTTTCCAACCCAACAAGCCCATGGTGAGCCTTTACGCCGAGTCCGCAGAACCCCCTTTGCAATATCGGCGTGAGTTTCTATTGGCAAATTATGGTTGTGCGCTTAGATGTATGCCTAAGCACCCAACGTTCGCTTCTTTTTTCACCAACACGCTAAGAGAACTGAATAGGAAAATCACCCTGTTCTAAGCCTGCGTTTTCAGGAACTTCTAATGAAGCTTGCAATTGAACTGCCTAGGATGTTCGCCAAGGGCGAGAAGCTTTAGCCCCCTTGGCTATCTGGCACGCCCCATGTAGATCTTGGGATGACCGTACACCGGAAGTCCACGATGCCTATTTCAAGTATCCGCACGTGTTTTTTATAATTTTTGTCAGGCTACACTGACCGTCGATATATTTACACCGATGGGTCAAAGAGCACCAACGGTGTTGGATGTGCTTATGTTTATGGAACCGAACCACATACATCCGGTTTTTCAAAAAGCACATTATTACTGCAGAGCTGTATGCAATCTACCGAGCCGCTTTGTATCTGCGCCGTCGTAAATTAGGTGACTGCCTAATTTTGAGCAATTCCCTTAGTGCACTTCAGGGCCTTCGTGAGCTGTACAACCCCTACCCTATTGTACAACGTATCGAGGATGCCCTCCATGTTTTACACGCTTCTGGCGTTGACGTGGTGTGTGCATGGATTCCTGGTCACATAGGTTCGCCGGGGAATGAAATGGCGGATTCGACAGCCAAGACGGCAATTACAGTATTGCCATCTCACGTATTACTTCGGAAGACTTTAGGTTTGAAGTGCGGAGAGCGGTGCTATTGTGCTGGCACGGAGAGTCGTTAGATCTCCGCGGTAATAAGCTTAGAAAAGTAAAAGAACTTCCAATAAATTGGGTAACTTCGCATATCTCGCATATCTCGCCGCGAGGAGGTTAGCTTGGCTCGGTTGCGAGTAGGACACTACAATTTTTCGCGTGGTTACCTATTTAAAAGGGACCCTACCCCTGTATGTCCGCTGTGTGACAACCTTTTGTCAGCCCGTCATGTGCTGCTGGAGTGTTCCTCTCTAGCGCACCTTCGAGATTACCTGGAACTGCCTGTCAGACTTGCAGAGGGCTTAGCGGATGACAAAACAGCGGTTATAGAGTTTTTAAGTTTTTAGCGGAGTGTAATATCAGTTTGAGGGCTTAAAATTTTAGATGTCTCTTTTTATGCTTTTTGACATATTTATTACGTTGCTTTATATCTGGCTATTGCCACTGTTTTTTATGTTTATATTTTCTTTGTTACTAGTAATTTTATTTTGATTCAAATTTATTTTTGGCTATTCCCATGAACTTCTTTTAAGGGCGCTGATGACCACAAAGTAAGCGCCCTTAAACCTAGCCCCCTCCACTTTAAGATATACGAGAATTAGATGCCAAAGTACATGATGTTTCTCCATTTTTTTTAACTATTAAGCTGCCCTCCCCCTTTCAGTGTATTTGCTTTATACAGATCAGTTATATTTTATTTCAAGCAAAGCCTATATCTTTGTGTTCCTTTACTTGCATTGGTATGTAACTACCAATGTGACAAAACCAGTGAAACTCAGTAGTTTTCAGTTTTTGTTTATTAACAAGTTTTGACCTTGTACAAGCTTAAATTTACATTTATTTACATTTTACAGATATTTACATGTTTTATAATTTTGGGTTTTAACAAAAGCCCATATGGTGCCACTCAGTGCCTTTTACTCAAAACATAAATCAGCTCCTATCTATTACTCCACCAAGGCGGCCAATTACCAAGTTGGACAGCCCTGCACAACATAAGTAAATAGACGCGTGCCGGGATCACCGTTATCCACCCTACAGCTGCTACCGACACACAGGTGTGATATCACTCTAATTCTAGGATAGACTATACTCCATTTCCTACGAATGTAACATAAAAGTGAAGATACCGTTGGAACGAGGGCACCTACAGCTTGAACTTTGAACCAAGAGCCTTGGGTACATGTGTGCTAGTCACTACAGAATCGGGAATCGAACCACGAAAATCGAAACATATGAAAGAGACCCCAACGAAAACTACTGAATTACCTCGGTATCTTACGGTAGGCAAAAGCTCTTTGTCCATAAAATGAGATATTTTCCTCCTTTTCTTTTTCACGACATAAACCCTTTTATAAGGAGTACCTATTAAAATATGGGCATAACTATTTGCGATTCTGCACAATTCCTAAGAGCTGTTTATCGTTGTGTGAGAGAAATAATATGACGAGTGCGCCGCTTCTTGATTGTATTAAGTATTTTGGGATTTAAGGATATAACATAGATTCGTTAATACAAATGTTGAAGAGCAAAATGGACGATACGTTAAGAATCTGACATGACTTTTTCTACCCACTATCATTTAGCTATTTTTCTACCTACTTAATGTTAATCGAGATAAACGTTTGCAGAAATTATTTCATCACACATTCTGTTGAAAGTACTAGGCGAAATAGGAAATCAAATCGATAATAACTGTTTAAAAAGCATGTCACTATATGCTGGTCTTTCATGACATTGCGAGAAATGACTGCAAACAGCAGCACTTTAAAAATGACAAAGGTTTTGAACAATTCAACGAACTGGATATCTCGTAAATGCTAACGCCACAAAAAGTTATGTGCAATGAATTGTGTGTTTTAAGAGATCTATATTTATCGTGCAGTAAGTTTTTTTGTCTATCTCTTATGGTTTATCAGTTATACCAAATCTTTCTGAATAAAGAGATCCTCAAAGGTTATTCCAGAAAACTCGAGGTAGGTATATATTTTATTTTCTATGTAAATATGTTAAATATAATATGGTATTTTAATCTAAATAGAGCAATTTTTGGCAAAATACAACGTTTCGAGAAATCTTCCAATTAAAAGGGATATTCGAATGACAGAGTTTTCTTAAAAATCTTCGTGTCACATATGTATGTCTAAGGTGTTGAACTCTAACGAAAGCGTGAGCTCAGATACACATACCTGCACGTCTGGGATTTTCCCTGAAATACTTTTTTAGATTCAGGGGACCTCCAAGTATCTATTTCCGATGAAATTACGATATCGAATTTTTGGGTGGAACACAGCTACTGTTACGCAACCTGCTATAGGTAGGCAGTGGAGAAAATAAAAACAGTGCATTAAATTCTGCACAAATTCTACTCGTGTATGGTATGGAAGTATGTGTCTATGCTGAATGTTTTCCGCAGAAGCCTTCGGTTTGACACCGCAAGCTTATACCGCTCAACCTATACTATATACCCACATTCTTGACATTAAGCAAAAACATTATTTCTTTTACTGTGCACTAAAGTGGTTGCATAAACAAAAAGAGAGAGAAAAATATAGAAATTGTTCGAATGTTTATTGTCAATATGTCACCACTCCTTTATCATTTACTTCTACGAGTAGCATAGAGAGGTAGAACTTCTAAAGATCAGTCATTAGTGTATTTTCCATTTGTTGCTAAAATGGGTCGTTAGCAACAAAATTATATTAAATAAATGAATTCCTGCATGTCCTTTGGAATAAATTTCTGAACGTGCATTTGGCAACAGGCGTGTATGTAAAGCGGAAGGTCAGGAATGTTGACAGTAAACCTACCTGTGCAAGTCTCGTGATGACAGTTCGGAAAGAAAACCACCTCTCTGGTTAACAGACAAACAGAGAGATGTGACGAATCCAATTTTCGAGCCGTGTCCTACTCTGGACTTTTCATTCGTTGTAGGTGTGAACGTATACTTGATAGCAGAGCCGCATTAGTAAACAAAACATTTGCCCCTTCTGTCGTACTCAATTAGCAATGTTCAGTAATATTCAATTATCTCATTTACCTTTCATGATAGAAAGATGAATTTGTCATTACACTTTTTATTCGTCACATGTGAACTTACCATCACGTGAAATCTGCGCACATATACCCCTAACATATATGTATATACTTGTATATTCACCGAAGTATCTAGTGTGGGTACTTTTTGAAAAGCTATTTAAGAGTACTATCCGAACTTGTAAAAAACTATAGAGTATTCCATTTAAAAAATCTGATGTGTTGTACTCACATGGCTTTCTCTACTCTTGTACTGACCATTCTTACGAACTCTTATTCCTATATCTTCTTCGTATTAGTTGAGATAAACATTTGTGCAAATTATCTTATTGCTTATTTTCTTGTAGGTACAAGGTACATGTATTCTCAAAGTAGGCTGTGACCGACAGTCAAATCCTTTAAAGCTTTGAGATCCCGTTCTCCTTGCACGCTTAACATATAAAAAAATGAACAACGGTGTTCCATTTCAAGAAAGTTTTAAGTTTTCCAAAGCTGACACAAATAACTAGGCATATCTCGGAATGGTTAACTCTAAAAAAAAAAAAAAAAAAAAAAAAAAAAAAAAAAAAAAAAAAAAAAAAAAAAAAAAATTCTTGTATAGTAAGATTTTGTCTATCTTTTACGGTTTACGAGTTATATTAAAAAGTCATCCAGAGTAAACAGCACTACATAGGTTCTAGTCAGAAAATTCAAAATATACATTTCATTTGTCATAAATATCTTAAACATATGGCATTTTATTCAAAATCGTAGGAGCCATTTTCAAAAAAATCAAAATTTTCGAAAAATGTTTCATGTAAAGGATAGTTTTGGGTGGGGCTATTTTCTTCAAAATCTTCGAGTCGCATCCCTGAAAGTCATTAAACTTAAATACCAACTTTGGTTTTTAATCGAATTTTCGTTTTTGAGTTATGCTGTCCACAGACTGACAGGTATACAGGCTGACACACACACGGTGCTTTTTTTTTTCTTTTTTTTTTTTATTCAGGGGGTTTCAAAGCATATATCTTCGGTGAAATCTCGACATCGAATTTTTGGGTAGAATACAATACGTCCTACTTACCAGTATAGAAGGTAATAAGAACCTTGCAGTCTTTGCGGTTAAATCGGAAGTGCCAAATTCCTTTAATATAATGTTTGAGTTCCCTGTACATCTCCATACACCGAGTTTCGTGTTATCAGCCACATGCTTTAAAAGTTATTTAGGTGATGTGGGATTTTAACTAATTCATTATAGATGACAAATTCAGACCTGAAAGAATGTTTCGTTTGTTTCGTACACAAAGGGCTAATAATATCAATTAAATCTAGATTTGATTAATCAAGTTCATTAGTGCCATTCTAGAAATAAGCCTAAGTATTATAACCTGCAGTCATAGCTCGCTACAATTATTGGCCTTTACTATGAACTCCAGTCATATAACTGCTTTACTTCCAGTCTTTACCAGTTCTAACTGTAAACAGCTTCTAAAAGTTCCGATCTGTTGTCATTTGATCAGGAATTTTATAAATAAGCATACGTTGTAGTTTTGTTAAGAAAATCGGGAAGGGAGCATCCTACCTCACCCCATATAAATGATTTGCAACAAACAACTTTCTTTCGGTGTGGCTACATTGTAGTCCATTTTTTTTTTCTGAACAGAGATGAAAACGGTATCCCCTTGCTACTAAGTTAATAAGCCTCTGGTCCTACGTCTCAAGATACCATGGAATGAGCTTCGAACCTCCAGGGGGGGGGGGGACAAGTTTCTGCTGGCCAATATAATGGGATCTGTGCCTGGCCTACATCATGAGGCCTTAGAGGAACTAACCCATAGAGATAGGGGCAGAGAAAGGACGAAGGGACTAATTCAAAATAAAAGGCGTAGATTTTCGAATCGATAATTAGACTAATTATCTACTTTTCTCCAAGAGCAAGATTTCTTCATTCGACTCTCGAAATTAATGGATTGATTTGCAAGGAGGGAATTATCAAAAGTTTATCTTAAACTTTGGAGTGCTGCAAGTTTCGACATCTCGTTTTTAGGTTACATAGGTGTCAGTGTGTATTTCATGTTTAGAATGGAATGTATAAAAAAGTCACTACACACATAGAGAGGTGCATAAGGGCGATCAGTGTAGAGGGTAAGCAAAACTGTTGACTCTAAGGGAGTGTTAGGTAGTGCATCAGTACTGATGTAATGTGTATATAGGACAATAAACCACAACTAGAGAGAATTAGGAGCATAGGTCCAAAATATTGACATTTAACTGAAGTGTGGATATTTTAAAAATATTCTTATAAATCATGATTAATCGAGTTCTTCGTATATCTTGGCCTATATACACACAATTGTACATAATAATTAGGTACTTTAGCAGCTCCGAAAAACATTCTTACTAATTGACCATATGATTTTCGCCGGTCTGCATAATAATAAAAAATATCACCTGGCGATATTGAAAACCAATGCGCATCGCAAAAGTAGATATCGTATAATGAAAGAAGAACGCTTCGTATCACAATGTAAACGGAAAAGCCACTATCGAAGCTCCGATGCTTAATTATGATTTCGGTGCAGCGAGAGCTCTGTAGAAATTAGCCTAGTCCAGCATAGTGACGTATCTAAACTATCAATCACAAATAGTCTGTTTAAGAATTTTCTTTCAGCTAGTGTTAAACGTTCTTGAAAAATAAGTTTAAATCCCTACAGCAGGTGAACTAATCCTAATCTTTTTAACCTTTTATGCAGCTAGAAAATTCTAATCTATATTGGTCCCCATGATTTTCGCATACTAAAACAGCGTACTGTACATTGATTTATGAATATGACGAATAGTATACAAGTTATTATAGTGTTACTAACTGTACTTATGAATCTTTCTTGGTGAAAATGAAGTCCTGCGCCTAAAAATTATAACTTGTAAAGCTTTATTTTTCATTATTTATTAATAATTTTTGTCTTCAAACATAGTGCAATGTATAATGCACATGGTCAATTAAAAATAATTGCATATCTATAAAAGCACTTAACATTGCGGAATTAATTTATACATATGAACTTTTGAATACACTTCTATTTAGAAGACATTAATGGGCAGGAAGTTTGTTTGCAACAAAGAGAGCCATAAGTTTATAGTTTTAATAGCTTTTTATAATCGGCCAATGGGTTTACGAAGTAAGTTATATTTCTTGTGCCGCAAGAGTGTATTTGTTCTCAATAATTTGTGCAGTAATTACCTTTTACATGCTTAATAAATAAAAACTTACAACATAATTACGGATTTGTTCACTAATAAATAAATGCTTATACTGTTCGCAAGAACCAGGTTTGTTTATAGTCTTAATAGCTTTCTTTCACAGAATAATATATTTATTTAGTATATTGTGCTATTATCCCCTGTAGAAGTCATGTCCCAAAATACTTTCAAAGCTACACAGCAAGCAAGACGAATGTAACCTTGTTTTCCTGAAACTTCAAATTTATCAATAGATGCATAATTAAGATATCGTTGTACAAATATGTTCAATGTTTAATTCTCAAATATGCTATCCACAACATTATTAGCAAGCATAAGTACAAATTTATTCCCAGAGCGTCCTTTTAGTGGAAAAGTAAGACTTAATTGCATACATGTTCACACTTTTTGCATTCAATCCATCCTTTCCAGTTATTTAAATATAGTTTAGCTAGCAATTATACTTTCATTGCATCCGTATAACGATTCATATAGCTAAATTATCAGGGTACAGAATTATATCAGAATCAGTATAATACAGGAAATCTTCAATTGCTATGAGAAACAATAATGGATCCAAGACAGGTCTCTGAAGTACGCCACGCTTATTTATATCAGAAAGGAGCATGAAGTTTAGGTGTATTAAGATAATTGTATATTGTCTTAATGCTGGGTTAGTTATTCCTAAATACTCGTAGTTTAACTTTACTAATAACAGATGATGAGAACCATTATCGGAGGCTTTTCAAAAGTCGTTAAACCACGTGTGTATTGCTTCATGATTTTCGAGCCATTTAAGATTAACTTTTGAAGGTGATACCAAGTTGCGAGATTCATCGCTACTCAGGGACTCGTATCCAATTTAGTTTACTCACAAGTTTGCTTTATAATCCCTGTTGAAGTTTCCAATGTTTCTGAAGCTGTCCAGTTGTTTTGTCTACACATGTCACAGAACTGTGAACTATTTATTTTGATAATTTTCCAGTTTAGAAAATAATTGATACTGCCATATAATGGGCTGCTTTGAAGAAAACATTTTTAGAATGTTAGTTTGTGTGGTGTGGTGTGGTGTGGTGTGGTGTGGTGTGGTGTGGTGTGGTGGTGTGTGTCTCAATAATAATAATAATAATAATAATAATAATAATAATAATAATAATAATAATAATAATAATAATAATAATAATAATAATAATAATAATAATAATAATAATAATAATAATAATAATAATAATAATAATAATAATAATAATAATAATAATAATAATAATAATAATAATAATAATAATAATAATAATAATAATAATAACAATAGTAATAGCAATAATTATTATTAATATTAATTTATTGTTACACTCGTTTGCTCTTAACTTCAGATGCTGCCTATGAAAAGGTCAGGTATACATCTTTAGATTGTTAAAAAGATACACATTCAGCACCTGGACAGAAAGAATATATACGTATTTTGTAATATCACCGGCGGCGGGTATGTGTTCATTATTGTAAATATTTCTCCCTCAGCTATCTTTACAAAGTACATATTCCATTTAATAAATTTTGGGGTAAGTTATAACATTCACGTGCCTTTTCCATGGAATGTAAATATAAAGTTTGCAAACTTCTTGTACTCGCATAATAACAAACCAGGATATTAAAAATTCCGAGAGAGGCTCTTGAATAGCTCTTCAACAGTTGGAGAAAGCGGGGATACTGAGAAAGTGCATCTCTTCTCAGAGCTTAGAGAAAAAAATCTGCAGTCCTCTTATGCAGTTCCTAGACTTTTCCGAAGTGGCTTTGCAGAAATGCCAACTGAAAATCTGATATGATGCATTCACATGACTTTCTATACCAATGACAGATCCACGTGTGTTCATTATGTGTTATACTATTCATTTAAGGGGACAAGGTAGTCTGAACATACAGAAGTTTACACCTTGGTGAGTTAAATTAAATTAAATGACCACTGTTCTTATAGTTCTCAATGGTTGGAATAATTGCCACGAGTAAATATTATTTTTTAATGGATGAAATGACTTTTATAGACTCAATCATAAAAGGCATCAATGCAAATAATCACTTAAATAATTTTCACAATTTATAGGAAAATTCATAAATATTTCAGGAGAAACCATTGAGAACGTAAAGAACAGTGGGAATTTAACTCAGTAGGGTAACATTGATCTATGTTCAGATTATCTTGCCCATGTAAAAGTGATTTTTACATCCTCAGTTTATGACTTACAACATGTTTTACCTGGAAATTGCTTCACATTAAAGAAGAGTTCAACAGGGGGAAACAGCATTCAAATTTTTACTTTTAATTTCTCTACTATGTATAGTAAGTGGAGGAAGTATTGTACTTCACCCAAAAATTCGATGTCGAGATTTCACCGGAAATAGTGTTTTGAGGCCCTATGAATCCAAAAAAAGCACTTTTATAAAAGGTCCGCACGCGTGCATGTGTGTGCGGTTTTTGCGCGCGTCTGTGCGTGTCTGGGTCTGTATTATGTGTGTGTGGTTGTCTGTGGACAGCATAGCTCAAAATGAAAAGTCGGTTAATAACCGGTATTCAGGTTAGAAGCGCATGCTTTAGGAATGGACTGCTGCTAAGGTCTAAAGTCTATTTTCCCATGAAGAGCAGGCTAGATTTGCATGGCTACTAAGTGGTCGACAAGTACGGTAATTCCGACCTTGTTACTTTCAGAGTATGAAGTATTGCCTAACTTCAAAAATAATAAGGCACAGTGAACCACCTGATATAACGGGATATTTTTTGTAATGAAATAAACCTTGTAACATTAAATATGCAATAAACTGTTACACCTTTTTACGTCTAAAGCTTTATATATTGCATATCAACGGCTACAACTTCAAATATTCTACTATTCGACAAATTAACATATGTGCTCTAATTACTGTTCCTCAGTGAATCAACTCACTTTCATTATATTCGATTCCATTTAACATTGTTATTCATTTCTTTTAGTCTAAATATAAAGCAAGCTTATTTTCTTTATTACAGATGTCAATTGTTTCAATTGACATTTTCCTTACTTTTATATTGATTTCACTTTATAAAAATTAACACTTTTGCCTTCAATAATTACACTATCCTTAAGAGTCAGTACTTTATTCTTACTTTTGTCACAATGTATTAAGAAAGAAGACTTTCGGTTTATCCAAAAATGAACTGCAATTAGACAAAGTGTAACAAATAACCATTGATTAGGTATTTTAAAAACAAGTTCAAGCTAAAATAAGAAATAATTATAATAAAGTACTTAACAGCATTGTTGATATTAATATTCCGACAGAAAAGATGATAACGCGTTGTTCTTGTTTCAAGAGACAGATAAGGTTATGGAGTTAATTTGAATATAGATGGTTTTGCAAGATCTTGATTGAAGTTTTGAGAGTGGATGAAATAGAACCTGAGATGAAACTTTTTGCAAAAATTAGTGAAAAAGCTAGGCATGGTTCCTCTTGCCCCAATCATTAGTCAGACGATAGAAGTCAGATTGCACTTTTTGAAGTAATAGGGGGCTCCATTTTCACTGTTGGATAGTTTATACATCCAGATGATGAGCCTGATGGAATGGACATAAATCCGAATAGAGGGGCCACTTTGAGGGAGTCCATGGACTTCTTCAAACACCCTTTTAGTTTTTAAGCTTCTGCAATAAAGGACCTAATTTTCTGATTTCGACAGTTCCTCAGAGTATCGCCGAAACGACAGGCACCCAAGACTTGACGAAGGATTTCTATCTCACTATCAAAACGGCGAGAATGGGTATCATCTTGGGACCTTCCTGGCATAGCATACAGCGGACAGCCATTGACAGTCTTTTAGGAGGAAATAACTTTGATTTAATTATACCGAACATTTTACCTATCTTTTTATGCAGAACTAAACTTTCGCTTAGGATTTAAAAGGATCACACATGTTGACACATGTTTGGTCTGAATGAACAATACTGCTAATTAAATTAAGCATAATTAGATAGTTGGAATTAGAGAAATTAGAGAAAAGACTAAGTAACAAAGTTGCCAGAGAAGCGCAGACGAAATGTTATAAACTACTTGGTAGTGGAACCACCAAATTCGTTGAAGGTTGAGAATCCTGGATTGTGAAAGCAGCTGATAGCAAAAATTCAAAATTGGCATTTGTGTGTTCGTATAAAACTATACTTATATTTACACAGTGTAATACAGTTTAAGATAGAATTTCAAATATTTGCAACACAAAAAATGTTAATCAATTATTTCCAAAGTAGAAACCTTATATGCGAACTAAAATAGTCTTAAAGGAGTATCATTGTACGGGAGAGCAAAAAATTTCCAAACTGATTGAGCGGTATTTTGCTTGTCCGCATTTTCGGCGCTCGTTGCCGTCTGCCAATGGCATAAAAAGGTGCGGATGAAGCCATACAACATCTTTAAAACTACTTTTAAGGGCTTTACTCACCAAATTTATGAAAGGAGATAATGAAACTGGCCAACGTCAGCCATACATTTTTGACAGCTCTGTAGGAAACTATCCATCACTCGCCGTAGTTCACGCTGAGAAATACTGGTAATTTTCTGGCGGATATTTTGTTTTACTTTGTTTAGGGTGTGTGTATTTATCTGACACTTTATGTTTTAAGCTACCCCAGAGATAGAAATCGCTTATTGGAGCACTGAGAAACCTTTCTCCACTAATGGCACACCATACACCATAGGTTCTGAGTTATAGGGTCATTTCTTTCGAGTCAACAGTACATACATGAATACAATTTTGCCTCCTTTTAAGAGCATTAACAGACAGGGGGCGCAATTTGCCTTTCTTCAACATGACTCTGCAACAGCTCTTTTCAAGAGAACAATTGAAAGTGTGTTTCAGGACAGAATTATTATTAGAGAGTTGTGGCCCCCCTCGGTACGCCGACCAAATCCCCTGCAACTTCTATCCCTGGGATAAGTAAAAACAAAGTGTACAAGACAAACCCACACAACTTGGAAGAATTCAAACGAAATATCCGCCAAGAAACTGCCAACATTTCTCAACGTGAACTACGACGAGTGATGGATACTTTCCTAAGGATGCGCCAAAAAAGAATGGACAACGATGGTGGCCAGTTTCAGCGTCTCCTTTCATAGAGTGGGTAAGTAAAGTCTTTAAAAGTAGTTTTAAAATGTTGTATGGTTTCATCCACGCCTTTCTATGACAGCGGCAGACGGCAACGAGTGCCGGGAATGCGGACAGGCAAAACACAGCGCAGCCGTTCGGAACTTTTTTTTTTTCTCCCGAAATAATCAAGTACATGTCTCTAAGAATACCATTAGTAAATATTGGTGTTTAATCGGTACAAACTTTTACAAATTTATTTTTAGAGTTAGAAGTAATAAATATAAATAAGTATATAAGTAATGAATAAATAGGTTTATGAGATATACCTAGGCACTGCACTAAATGGCCGTGTACCATGTTTCTTCCTATTGGACCCATGCTACTTTCCACAATGTTTCAGCGGCTGTAAGACTACAGCAATACATGGCTACTCTTGCTCGCATCTGGGGGAAACACAGGACAACATCTAGAAAATGGACATGTTCTTACCTCCTTAACGGCTACATCTGTTTCCATAATGATTCCCTCGTCGGTAGCTTCCTGCGTGTAATAGTGACTGAATGGGGAACCCGGGAGAGCCACTGGTTCCACATGGCCGGACTTCGTATGGTGCCTCAGAAGATACGCGGTCCAGCACACGTATCTGAAAACATATTCATTAAAGACATGAAGGGGGATTAAAATGAAATATCACACACCTGCATCGGAGTATAAGATAGACATTTGTATATGACTCATTCCTCACGTTCACTTAAGTTAAAAATATACCATTTGGCCGAAAAAAGACAATAAAATCCCGATGCATAATGCCTCCAAACTTGCGCGAGTAAAAGTTCCATGTTC
The DNA here is from genome assembly GCA_030765045.1 of Tenodera sinensis. Taxonomy (NCBI): domain Eukaryota; kingdom Metazoa; phylum Arthropoda; class Insecta; order Mantodea; family Mantidae; genus Tenodera; species Tenodera sinensis. The sequence continues at coordinate 96,612,490 of CM060963.1, read as the reverse complement.
TTGTAAAAAAAGGGCAAGTGTTATTACCAGAGACCAGAAGTTTACTTAGGCATTATAAATCATTAAAATAGGTAGGCAAAAAGGCATTATACGCAGCTAAAATAAACAGGGGGAAAAGGCATTATAAATAACAAAACAGGCAATAAAACGCAATTAGAAAAACCCATTTATTTAATAGATTACACTATTCAATAGCTCGATCTCATATTTTAAAGAACTTCAAAGTTTTAAACAAAATGCTATTGTTGTAATTGACACACAAATGAAATATCTTTTTTAAAATGGTCTATGTATTGCAATACCTTATTCGTTGCACATGACAACCAAATGCCTTTTAACTTCTCTGGGGTCATGTTGAGTCTCCTGTCAGATAATATATTTTTCATATGACAAAATGACCTCTTAACATCGACAGAGATTATTGGAGCAAATCTAAAATATAGCGTCACTGTAGGATCCATTTCAACTTCAGTAGAATTGTCACCTTGTAGAATTTTTGAAATATTTCTAAGCTTATCCAGATCACAATTGTTCGATGACACTTTTTTACAGTTTTCGCTAACTAATGAATCCCGTTTCACTGGTACATGTACAGTATTTGCACTGCATCATCTGCAGTTTTCACTGACTTTGTTAAAGGTTTTCCTATTTCTTGAAGCTGGCAGATCACTTGTGGCAGGGACCCAAACTCGGCCGCAATGAAACTTAAGTCATCTTTCACTTCTGAAGAGTTAAGAAGTTTCTTGGCTGGTACAATTGAAGATGCTTCATCCTTCAGAGCGTTCACCACCTCAGTTATACTCTGGAAATTTGAAGCGTAGAAAACTGCTGCTGAGATTCATGTCCCCCATCTCGTTATGATTGGTTGAGCGGAGGGGGCGGGGGCAGAGGTGCATCTGGTGCAATGGATTGGAATGTCAGGTTTCTTGATGGGGCTTTCACAAAGATCTTCTTAATGCTGGAAATCAGTTTGTCAACATCCGGAGTCGGTCTGAGTGGCTTAAACGCTGGCCTACTGATCCTAAGGTCGCGGGTTCAAATCCGGCCCAGATCGATGGTTTTTAAGTGTTCTTATAAACGACAGCTCCATGTCAGTAGGTTTACTGGTATACATATAAAAGAACTCTTGCGGGACGAAATTCCAGCACATCGGCGACGCTGATATGATTCTGGCAATGGACAGCGTTGTTAAATAACAAAATAATTTGATTTAATCAACAACCGGGAACAAGCTTAGCATCTCTTGCAACACCCTATGAAAGGCATGTACTACGCAGGTCACGTGAAGCATGTTTGGAAATAGCATTTTTAACGCTATTCCAGACTTTTTCATATATGGTACAGCGTCACTGATGAAAAGTAAGACGTATTGAATCTCTTCAGGCCATAACAACTTTAATGAACTGGTGAATAACTGCGCGACAGTAGAATTATTAACTTTCTTAAGACACTCTGATGTAAGCACGGTTTCATTGATTCATCTTCTGTAGGATCTAATGGTTCAATAACAACATTAGCAATGAAACGACCCATGGTGTCAGTTGACTCATCGACAGAAATCCGGATATTATTTTTCATTTTATCTTTAATGATTTTCATTGTGTCATCGTAACATTCCGTTCGTCCGATATGACACAATGTTGGAGGACGTTAATTAAAAAAAAAAAAAAGTAACATTCCGTTTTCGAAAACTTGACTTGCTAGCTACAGATTGGTTAGTATAGGTACTTCTCCAAAAACTGTGATAATGTAGGGTTCTGTAATTTCCATAAAGGGATTCCGGCGCTGAGGAAAGCTTTACATAAGTCGAATGCAAACTGGGATTTTCGACTCGATGTTGCTACTACTGTTGGAAGCAAAGAAATCTTCTTCCCAGTAGCCTTGGAAAGTGCATTTTTGTGTTTGATTGCGCCGATATGTTGTGATATAAAATGCTTCTTTTCGCAGTTGACTGACGGCTCACATATTTTGCATGTGGGTACTTTACCGTCGGTAAAAAATAAGTCGATCCAAAAGTATTAACGTAACTTTGTAATTTTCTGCGTAAAGGAATCCTGAATTTCGGCGTCTTGCTGCCAGCTGCAACAACGTCGCAATGAAAACTGAAAGAAAATCAAAGTTATACGCACTCATTATTGCCTTTTAAAATAAACACAAGCGGTAATTCAAACGCCTTCTGTTATCTATTCATTCATTTTCACGGCAGCACTCATTGTTGCAAAGAAAGTTATGAAGTGAATGAAGGACGCCTATGTTGTTTGCAACTTAAAGACAATGATATACATTCGGCGAAGTGACTTTCATTGTCACGGACTAACGGTTATTGAAATAAAATGTAGAGGAAATGTTTATAATTAATAGATAAATAATATAATAAAGGTAACGAAAATCATTTATTTCGTAAAATAGGCATTTATATTTAAAAAGGCAGAAAAAGACATCATGAAACTGTGGCATTTCAATCACAAAGGCATAATTCGTACAGATGCACTTTCAAATTGAAGATTAACTATGGTAGACAGAGGAAACATTCTTCACATCTATAAATTCAAGACGATATTTCGCCGGAAATGCTTTGAGAACATTTTGTTTCTCCATAACAAAAGAAGGCCTACATGCATGTATGCATGTATGTAAAGTGTTTAACACAAAAAGGAAAGTTGGAATAATATTGTGACGCTGGGCGCGGCACAAAACAAAGGACTGACGAGGCTGAGCTGTTTCACGACACATGCCGTGTCAGCAAGCAAACACAGGCGCAAGCAAACACAGGCCAAGCTTTCCCACACCACTCACGCAAACGAACACGTGACTATCAACAATCGAAGCAGCTACACAAAAGGGTTTTTTTCCGGTCCCTGCGAGAAAGATCTGGTTGTCACTGTCGGTGTGTTTGATGGAGTTCGTGAAAAATCCGTGTGACGTCATCCCCACTATATAAGGAGAACAGGAAGGAAGAGAATTACAGTTTCAGACAGCGGTCGGTCAGTGTGTCAGCTGTGCGTATGCGTTGTAAAGAAGATTTTACGAGTGTCGAGCGATTGCATCGTCATTGCTAGTGTATGAGACACAGAGGAAGTGAAGAAAAACACTGGAAGGACTAGGTAAGGTTACGAGAATTAACAATTGTGAGTTGTGGTAACGCGAATAACTGTAGACTGTGTTAACGATGAGAAGAAAACTGTATTTGACCTAAAATTTTACAAGACAATAAAGCGATAGAAAAGTAACCAGACTGATTTTTGTCATGAAACAGGAAAATTTTCTGTAAATTTGTTCAGTCCAAACTATTCTCCCTATGGAAATAGTTTCGTAATTTTTTGCCCCCAAGAAGTTCCTCTAGCGATTTTTAAATAACGCAAATATAGGATCAACATGATAAATTAGATAAGTATCTTGCAGTTCCTGTGAGTAACCTTGAAATTCTTTTGTTCTGATTGAATTTTGTTTAATTTTATATCACTGAGAAATCCTAAGAGGGAAACAGAAACAGTGCTAGGAAAAAAGCACACATTGATTCAAATAAACGACTAACTCAAATGTTTTGTGAGGTTAACTACTTGTATTTCAAGACATTTGTTCTTAGTTTCTATTTAAAAAAAAAGAAAATAAATATAAATATCTGCATGGTATATTTTAAAGCAGTTAAACCAAAAGTAGAACTCATCGCTTGCTGACATTGCTGCATTAACTGCTACAACATTATGAGATTATAACCATGTAGGAGGGAAATAATTAAAGCTTGCAATTGGTAAAAGGAAGGATGGTTTATAAATGAGTTTAACATACTATAGTTAATCGATAACTTAGAGGAAAGGAAACAGGCAATGGAGAATATTTCAGCACGAGACGTATATTAATATACCGAGTGGAAGGGAGCTTATTACATTCCTTGTAATATGTGCTTCATAGAAGCATTACAAAAAAAAAAAAAAAAAAAAAAGTCTAATGCCATTTTGTTCTTCGATCAGCCGATTTAAAAAAAAAAAAAAAAAAAAAAAAAAATGTAAATGGTTTTTGTTCCAAATAGGATTCGTAAATCCACAAGAACGTACGAAGTACTTGTAATAAGCGTAGAGGAACTTATTTCTGACATAGCTTCGGTAGTAATTATGGGACATCACACAAGTTTTCGAAATAATTAATCACTTGAAAGAATTGAAGGAAAACTTCGAGCAGCATTTTCAGACATGAAGTAACTTGAGGTTGGTCAGGGAATTAGACCGGTTTCTGGATGTAAACAGAACGGTCGCTTGCAGGAGGTGTGATGTTTTTGGAGCTAACGATTCTGATTGGGCTACTCTCGCACAGTAAACATGGAAGGACAAGACATGCTATTTGTTTACGTTCACGAGACACCACGTGAATGCTGGGAAGGAATTCCATATCCTCGAATTTTCTGTCCCTCCATTTCGTTACATTAATCATTTCATTTCACCCTTCATCCCGTTAGGTTTCTTTCAGGGCTGGAAAGGTCGGCGAGCGTCGTGGCAGCAGCACGGCAGGAAGAAGAAATGCGCTCTGGAAATCTCATCCCCGGGATTGGAAGGCGATCCACTGGTTTCCGGACACCCAGGGGCTGGTACAAGTCCGGGAGAGGACGGGAGCTAAGCCAGGCTCCGCCGGAGTGCTTCTAACTGGGAAAATGTAGGGACCCTGCTACCTGCTCTGTCGTAGCAACATTCAGGCTGCCCTTAGGATCCATTCTTCTCATCCACCCACCCAGGGTGCGCCCCGTCAAGAGCATAGGAACAAAAGATCGCTTTTCGGTCGAAGTACAAAGTCGCTCTGCACAAGTTGCCATTGATTCATAATAGCAATGCAGATTTTATTAATATTTTTGGGAGGTGTAGCAATTAGATGTCAAAAGTCTGCCCTAAACATTAAACTGTTTCTTTACTCCTGAGATTGAAATGTACCTGCATTCAAAGGTTAACGTTTGACGTCATACTTTAAAACACTAATAAACACCAATGCTTAGGTTCATTTATGTCAGCACTGCCTACTGTAAGCGCTAATTAATTACTAAATTTAGCTTGACGTGTGAAGAGAATCGCTTCCGAAATGATTACAGTAAGTAAGTGCCTAAGTGTAATTAAACTTGCAATATGCCCATACTCAAGCGTGCATTTACATTTGAATCACCACCACCACCACTACTGAAATCAGCTTATCGTCCTTTGGTACATATTGCAGCAAATTAAAGAAAGGAGGCAAACTGCAGCACGATGCTATTAATTACTGCCCCTACTATCAGTTTGTAGCAGTTTGCAATTAGCAAATCAAAATGAACTGTAGAGGCTTATAGGGGAAACAGGGAGGCAGAGGAGGGGACAGAATTGCAGATAAGAGCTGCTTTGACGCTAACAATTTGTTTTCACTAGTTTTATATTTTCCTCTTCCGGCCTTACAGCATGGCTAATTTAATACTCTGTTTTCCTTTATGGAAGGGAAGGTATTTTAAATTAATTTTGAAGCAAATTGGTTGAAGCTAAATTAATAGAAATTCCAAGTTAATATGGATTCTAGGAACTCTGGCAATTTGATATGATAACTTGCAAATGTCAAATAGGTACTTACTTTACAAGCTAAATCGGATAAAAATATAAAGAGAGATGTTATATACTCATAAATACATATAAATGTAGTCTCTTATTACTTTCTCTACCACCCGCTTATACTAGGTAGGGTAAGTATTATATTTCACCCAAAAATTCGATATACAGATTTCACCAAAAATGTCAATCTCCCCAAGTAAATAAGATGTTTGTTAGTCCACCTCCCTGTGTGTGTCTGTGAACAGCATAAGTCAAAAATCTGATTGTTGCACTCACATGACTTCTCTACTCTTGTGCTAACTATTCTTACAAATTCTTATTCCCCTATCTTCATGCTACTCCAGATAAACATTTGCAGAAATTATCTTATTGCTAATTTTGTTGTAGGTTCAAGAGGAATATGAGTGACTGTCAAATCTTTTAAAGCTTTGAAATTCCGTTCTCTTTGCACGGCCAAGACATAAAAAGTGAATGACGACCTTGCATTTGAGAAAATTGTAAGTATTGCAGAACTCACACAAATGATAAGAAACATCTTTGTAATGCTTACCTCCACAAAAAATGCATTTGGACATAACTTGTGCGTTTTAACGAGATCTAAATTTTTGTATAGTAAGATTTCGCCTATCTCTTGCGGTGTACCAGTAATGCAAAAGTCATCAAGAGTAAACGGGACTACGTGGACTATAGACAGAAAATTCAAAATATACATTTCCTTTGCCATAAAAATATCTTAAACATATGGCATTTTCATCAAAATCGTTAGTCATTTTTTAGAAAATAAAAATTATCGAAAAAAATGTCCATGTAAAGAGTAGTTTATGGTGTACGAATTTCCTTTAGAATCTTCTGTCCCATTCTTTTAAGATATTAAGAATAAATACTAACTTTGGCTTTTAACCTACTTTTCGTTTTTGAGTTATGCTTTTCACAGACACACACATACACACACACACACACACAGAGAGAGAGAGAGAGAGAGAGAGAGAGAGAGAGAGAGAGAGAGAGAGAGAGAGAGAGAGAGAGAGAGAGAGAGAAACAGACACACACAGGCCTTTTACTAAAACTGCTTTTTTATTCAGGGGGCCTCAAAACATATATTTTCGGTGAAGTCTCCACATGCAAATTTTGGGCCGAATACAATACTTCCTCTACTTACTATACGTAGTAGAGAAAGTAAATACAAAAAGCCAGTTGTATGCTTTATCTGGTATTAGTTCCGTAACCAAAAAGTATGCCTTAAAAGGTTTTTAAGACAATCCTCCAACCTAATATCCCTTTACATAGAAATATTTTAGTTGCCTTATGTTTTCTCCAAACTGGTCCAAACGATTTTGATTAAAATAACATCTCTGTATACTAATAAAATGCACATATTGCATTTTCTGCAAATAGCCAGTGAAATACTCCTCAATCTGAATGAATTTTTGTAACTTTGAATAACTATAAACATTAGAAATGGGTGAAAACCTTATTTCAAGAAAAACATAGCTTGTCAAAACACATGCGTTTCGAGATGTTCGTTGTTATTCATTTGAATTTTTTATCATTCTCGTGCAAACATGCAAAGAGGGACATTACATAGTCAGTGGCTATCCCTTAGACCTGTTGTTCCCCTTTGTACCTATAATGAAATATGTTATGAAAACATATTTTGTATTATCTTTGTCGTGCCTATCATGTAATGGAAGGAAAACCGTAATATTTTAAGTTCAGTGTATAGAAGGGATATAAAAAGTATGATAGGGGTTAGAGAAAGTGAAAGCATAAGACTTTTTATACTTCTACTCTTAAAGAAAAACTGCCAAACTTTTGCAGTCTGGTAATCTTTTAATATTATTCTCATAAACATGGCCTTTTAGGTTCTCATATTGAAGCTCCAATTCCTTAAGATGTTGGCAATGTCAGAATTTGGAGTATCTGCTGTTAATTTATAATTTTGTTCAATACAAAATCTGTCAAACTGATTCCAAACATAGGATTAACCCTTTCACTGCTAAGAGCGAGTTAACTCGGTGGTAAAATGTTGCTGCTGTCTTGCTAAAGACGAGTATACTCGGTTGGGCATCACGCCATTTTCTAATGGCCGTAACTTTCGAGTCACTTACATTAAAGTGGGCCCACGTGCACTGACTTCTTCTGCCATCTCTTGGCTATACGCTGACACTAGTTGCTGTGCAGTCTCTGGTGTTGTATGACATCTGCAGGGTTTTATAGTAAACTGTACACAAGTCACATGTTAGCTGCGGGAAATTACCGCACGCCACTGCCAGTTGGGCTAAGATGGCGTCATTCCGTGCTGGGCACATGTTTACCGACAAGAAACTTTTAGATATTTTTACAACTTTAGAATCAGATGAAGAGTTTGATTTCCCGTCTAGTGAATCCGGAAGTGAAGGTGAACGTGAAACCGAACAAGAACTAGTTCGTGATATTACAGGTCCATCACATTCTTGTAAAAGACCACGAGTGCAAACTCCTTTGTTTCGGTGGAAAGACGGTGGTTCCACCCTCCCCATCCTCTCGTCTTCAAAAGTGGCATGACACTAATGTGGATGAAATGTATGTGTTCTTAGCACTGACAATGCTCATGCCAAGAGTAAAAAAACTTTCTAGGGAAGAGTATTGGTCTACTGATCCTCTGATTGAAACTCCTCAGTCCCGCAATTACATGTCACGGGACAGGTATTTGTTGTTACTTCGCACCCTTCATTTCTGCGACAACAATACACAATCGGCGGGTGACCGATTATATAAACTAAAAATGATTATAGATCACCTTCGGCATAAGTTCAGTGCTACAAGAGGAGGGAATCCAGGTATATGTGCTTCCAGTGTAATGTGGCATTGTGCGTTGTTCCCTGTTTTGAGAGGTACCACACCCTCCTTCACTATTAGAGTTAAGGGGTGAAAACAAAAACAATACTCTTGTGTATTTTGTAATAGTTTTCTACAAGAAACTGTGATAGTTCATTTCAAATTTCTTTATAAGAAAGACTATAAGGGAAGTCTACCTTATTCGTATCAGTGCATTATACATTCTAATCAGTGGCGTGAAGCAAATAATTATAAAACAAAGGATAAAATGTTCCTCACATATTCTGCTGAATGGAGTGGATATACACCAGAAAAGGTAAGGTTATTGCATGAAATGTTATTACCTTGTTCTTAAATATAGAACTTATTTAGAAATATGACATTGAAATTGTTGGCAAAAAAATTCAGCACAGGAACTATGTGTATATCGCCAATGTGATGAAAAACATAGCTTGTCAAAACACATGCGTTTCGAGATGTTCGTTGTTATTCATTTGAATTTTTTATCATTCTCGTGCAAACATGCAAAGAGGGACATTACATAGTCAGTGGCTATCCCTTAGACCTGTTGTTACCCCTTGTACCTATAATGAAATATGTTATGAAAACATATTTTGTATTATCTTTGTCGTGTCTATCATCATGTAATGGAAGGAAAACCATAATATTTTAAGTTCAGTGTATAGAAGGGATATAAAAAGTATGATAGGGGTTAGAGAAAGTGAAAGCATAAGACTTTTTATACTTCTACTCTTAAAGAAAAACTGCCAAACTTTTGCAGTCTGGTAATCTTTTAATATTATTCTCATAAACATGGCCTTTTAGGTTCTCATATTGAAGCTCCAATTCCTTAAGATGTTGGCAATGTCAGAATTTGGAGTATCTGCTGTTAATTTATAATTTCGTTCAATACAAAATCTGTCAAACTAATTCCAAACATAGGATTAAATACGTTACCGAAGTGGGAGTCAGCCATATTTGACATTTGAATAGCGGCTCTATTGCGTCAAATTACGTTGCGCATCTGTTAGCATAATGTAGTTAGATTCTCTAACCTGGTCATAACATAAGAAAAGCTGAGGAGGTGATAATGAAAATATGATAATTTTTTTCGCGAAGGAATGCTGTCATTGGTTAAAATTTGAGATTGTTATGCACATGATTGGTTGATTTTAACCAGCTCACGTATGAGTGGAATAGTCAACATAATCAACAACAGCATCAGCAACATGGTGTAAGACGTTTACCGTCTCAAAGCTTATCTATTATTTACATATTTTTCTTAGTCCTTGAATTTATTTTTCCTTTCGGGGCATATTGCAGGATGCCAGTGCTTCTCATATACCACTTTTTGGGGGTATTTTTGCAAACCTTTCCAAAACCTTCATTCCTCTGATGTTCGAATTATGTGTATCCCGCTAATACTTGTGACACCCTCGCGGTTAGCGAAGGTCGTTAAGACATAGACTCGTGAGCGGGAGGTCTGTGTTCAAATCCCGCAAGGGTCGTCCTCCCTGCCAGGTGCTTTTCAGTTTTTCTCAGGTCCTCACAACTGATACTCTTTTTTTCTTTATATTGTATATTATATATTATATTTTCGTGTATGTATATTTGTAATTATTATATGCCCTTTCCTTGGCGACAAAAACTCAATCATTACTACCACAAGGGATGGAACCCTCCCAGTAAGGTATAACCCATAGATTCACAAGCACAAAGTTTACAACATTCTTTAATCATAAAAGTTATAGATATTTTAACATTTAAAATCATTACAAATGAGACAATTTCTGCCCGTGTAACTACAATTTGAATATAATTTCTCTATGAAATTATCAGGTTTTATGTCTCAAAAACTATAGACTTGGATGGTTAGTTTTGCCTAAAAGGCAAATGTATTTACGCCTTAGTATACCGCCTCGATTCAAAATGTTGAAAAAAAAAGTTTTCTTTTTTTACCTTAGATGAAACCTGACCATTTCTCGCACAGAATCATCAGTAAACGAGGCGCTGCAAATTAATTCAATTTTGGCTTTTGCACTTCAAATTAATGAAAATAAAAATAAATTGGAACATGCTTTAGTTATTGGCGCCATAACCTCCTTTAGATGGAGAAATATTTCGCTATCACCCTTCGTTGAGATACATGGCTTAGGCCTTGGCTTTAGCTCAGAACCTACAACCACAAAGAGAGGGTGGTAGGCGATACGCTTCACATTCCTAAATACCTGAAACGTCAGAACTATTTGGATACTGCAAACAAAACACGTGCATGGTGGGCAGGAAATTAGCTTTGAAAGCTCTGCCAAGTTTAATGAACAGTGTTTTGATGGAGCACACATTTTGCTCTTCTATTTCAGTTTCCACCTTACTAATTATTTGCGCAAGGTATTCAATATTTGAGCCTCCCACATGCTTATATTATGAACGCGGTCTGGAAAAGGACTGCTGCCATTTTAAATCAATAAGCAGGATATTCAGTAGCATAAACTACACAGTAATCATATTCCTGTCCTAGTGTGTAGAGGATTTAGTTTACTTACTTCATTGAAGCTTAATTTTAGCAAGAATAGCTACTCAATGAATACATAACGACATGCTCCGATGAAACGTTACCTAATCCTTTTAAATCTCCCAAATTAAAGATATGTTACATTCTGCATGATTAATAAAATGTCTAAACTATGCTGATGATTGTTATATTATCATTCACTAGGATACGCATACTCCATCTACGAAAAAAAGGCAAATAGATTGTGCACTCACCTGTCTTTCTCTACTCACTCTTCTCCAAGCTATTCTTACAAAAGTATGTATAAATGTTCCATTTATACGATGTCTTTATCAACGACATTCATGTCAACGGCTTTTAGCAAGAGCAACGGTGGTTTTGAACTTTGGATTTCTAATACTTCGATTTTACCGAGCGGGATGGCTCAGGTGGTAACGCCTAGGGCTCGCATTCGGGAGGTCACGGGTTCGACTCCTCTGGCCACGCACTCTGACATGGGGTTTACCGTGGTTTGCCCACGTCACCTAGCCGACTGCTGGCGTGCATTATTTCATACCACGGTTTCCTTTCCTTCATTCCCGTTCATTCCATTTCCTTATCATCTTTTAGGTGTACTTACAGGCGTGTAGCGTTGGCAGTGTCGGGCAGATGGCACGGATGGTTGCGCATGGTAACTGCTGTTCTCGGCGGTGGGTGGCGTTTGGCCGACCCTTGTCCTCCATCGGGCAGGGTCACGCTCAGGGCGTCACCGGACCTGCGGTGTGATGGCTGCTTGGCGGGACCTGGTGCCAGGATGATCTCAGCACTAACGCGCGTCTCTGTGGCCTGTCTAGCTACCTTCGGTTCCCTTACTTCATCCCTGCCTCCTGGAGGTCGTACTGAGCGAGCTATGCCCCTCTGTTTGTACCCTTTACCTTTACTTCGATTTTCGTTTTATTACAATAAATTCACACACACATATCCACACTCCCATTCATACTTCCAGACTCTAAAGAGGATGAGGAATAATCCTAGTGGAAGAAACATTCCCACTCTACCAGCCGGGAATCGAAACCGTGAGCCCTGGCAGGTGCTCTACCGACTGAACAACGATGCCAGCCCAAAAGCCTATTGTTCTATCTAGATCTTGTCAATTGGGCAAACTTTTGTTACACTTCTCACGTATAATGAAGACATAGTACACTAAAGCGGCCAGTTTTTAAAAAGTGAATCGCTAGTGACGGATGCTGAAACTATATTTCCTGTATGACTATGAGAAAAAGCGGCTAGGGATTTACCACTTGAAAAAGGTCTGATGTGCTGCATTCACATGACTTACTCTACTCTTGTAATAACTATTCTTACAAACTCTTCTTTCTCTATCTGCTTCATGTTAGTCGAGATAAACATTCGCACAAATTACCTTATTGTTAATTTTCTTGTAGGTGCAAGGGGAATATAGGAATACAGTAGACTTTGTGTAATAGTCAATTTTTTAAAGCTGGTCGTTATATGAAGGCTTTGAAATTCCGTTCTCTTTGCACGGCCAAGAGATAACAAGGTGATTAACGACCTTCTATTTGAGAGAAATTAAAGTATTGCAAAACTCACACAAATAACAAGTAATACCTCCGAAATTGTTCAGTTCACAAAATAATGCATTTGGGCATTCTGTTTTAACGAGGTCTACATTTTTATACACTAAGGTTTGGTCTACCTGTTACAATTTACCAGTTATGCAAAAGTCATCAAGAGTAAACAGGACTACGTGGACTATAGCCAGAAAATGCCAAACATACATTTCATTTGTCATAAAATATCTTTTATCAAAATCGCCAGTGCCATTTTCGTGTTGTATTCATGAAAGATATTAAGAATAAATACCAACTTTAGTTTTTAACAGACAGAATTTTCGTTTCTAGTTATGCTATTCATAGGCAGATACATATATGGACCTTTTTATAAAAATGCTTTTTGGGTTCAAGGTACCTCAAAACATACGTTTCCGGTAAAATCTCGACATCGAAATTTCCTGTCGAATACAATACTTCCCCTACGTAGTAGAGAAAATAAAAAGATCATCTTCATGATATTCTACTACGAAGATACAGGTTTAATCGTCATAATTTGGATGTCGCTAACAGTGAGATGTATAGCGTGCCTTCAAATTAACTATTTTATTTCACTAATAAACTTTCATAATCGTAGATACCAACAGAGGAGACACAAAAAGAAGGCATCCCTCCTAAGTAGCCAATATCCATGCTGTTCTCACACAATGATTGACTGGCATTGCGCCCAAAAAAGCACGTTACGGCCAGAGCGCCAGACCCACTGCTCAGAAAACGAAAACGAAAAACCGACTTAACACTTAACGATATAATACAGACGAGTATATCCACAGGCTTATCGTACAGGCACACGTTTCAACTTATTTGTTAACTTAAAATGTATAGATTGCCGCTGCGATCGAGTGGTCAACGTTCTGGGTTGTCAATCCAAACGTTCCGGGTACGATTCCCAGATGGGGTTGGGAATTTTTCTTTAAGCAGAACAATACCCTATTCACCCACAGAGACTGGAAGTATGACTGTAAAGCGGATTTGAATGCGTTTGATGTTTAAAATTATAACAAGCCAACGTTAAGATACTCGGGGAAGTTCATAGAGTAAAAACACATTCAGTTGTTTCCCAAGTCAAAACCCTTTACATGACCAAAGTAAAGTGGCTATGTAAATGAAACAACTTTTAATTAATTATATTATATGTACAATTTTACTGTTATGTAATAAAGTTAGCTTAAGAAAAAATAGGGTACGTAGGCAAAAAATGATATTTCTTGCTTGAAACACGCGTTATTATCACGCTTTTAACCTGATATACCTACACTGACTTAAGCACCTAACTTTCAATAAAAATACTTCCGACTTTGAACCTATTAAAATTAGATTACTGCCTGGTACTTAAACATTTTTACACTTTTGGGTTGTTATGAAACAAATATAAATTCCATTAATTAAATGGAATTGACGAGATAAAATGGTACTAATTTGGTGGTAGGAAACTGATGTTAAAAATAAACTCGTGTTCTTGTAGTTCAAATTTCGTCTTATGTATCAAAATAATTTAAATATATGGAGCTGTGTATTAGATCGGAAAATTTAGTTTTGACCTAGGCAGTATAAAATATATTTTATGCTCGACCATACTCAAATTTATTAATTTTAAGTCTGATAGCGATTCTTTAATAGAAATCCTTAAGTTCAAACTTTCATTAAAGGGCTGGTCTTCATCTAATCGGAGAGTTCAATTTTCAATAAAGGACAGGTGTTCTACTAATCAGAGAATTCCCATGCAGGAATGGCAAAGCTCAATATCGATTAATTCTCGAAACGCAACTAGCGCGAATTTAGAAAACGCTAAAATGTCGGACGCTACTGACAGTAAGATGCAACTTACTCCGCCGGAAATTACGGCAAAAGTAATTAATGTGATGAACAACTTATTACCAGAAAAATTAAGAAAGATGTGCGAAAACTTCTACGGAAAATTCATGGATGGGGGGAAAATAAAATGCACAAACTCATTTTCAGAAAATGTATTGCTGGTGTACTTCGAAGAACTGTCGGTAAATATGAAATCATCGACCTTGTGGACTCACTACTCTATTTTGAAATCAACGCTAAATATTAAGCACCAAGTTGACATACAAAACTACTTAAAATTAAAAAGCTCACTAAAACGTAAATCAGAAGGATATAAAGGAAAAAAGTCCAAAGTGTTTTCACCTGACGAATTGAAGACCTTTATAAATGAAGCGCCTGACGTAAAATATCTCCTGATAAAAGTATGTTTCTATATGACTTGGTATTTCCTTATTTTATTATCATAAATGTAGCAATAGGTGAGGGGAAAAATAGTAGCTGATGTGATTAGTATTGTTCCAGGTAGCTACAATTTTTGCAATTATGGGCGCTTGCCGAAGAAATGAGCTACATGTATTAAAAGTTGATAATGTAAAACATATTGGATCAACTTTGGTAGTTGATCCCAAATACTAAAATAAAATTGACAACAACCTTTACGATAACCGAGTACTATGATATAAGCCAGAGATACATAAATCTACGTCCAGGGATATATAATACTCCTTCCTTTTTTATAAATTATCAAAAGGGAAAATGCATCGCGCAGAATGTCAGCATACATAAGTTGAGAAATATGAGGAAACAAATAGCCCTGTACCTTAATCTCCCCAACTCCATTTTGTACACAGAGTGTTGCTTTCGCAGAAGTTCTGAAACACCTTTGGTAGAAGCTAGTGGAGACATAACAACACTAAAACGCCATGGAGGTTGGAAATCCACTACTGTCACCGAAGGATATGTTGAAGAATCAATTCAACTCTCAAATACAATTTCAAACTCAGTAGAAACACAAAACTCACAAATTAACCTCAATGAAGCATCAACTTCCAATAATGTTGCGCTAAGGATAATCCCGTAAATTAATTTCACTAATTGTACAATAATTAACTTGTACATGAAATAAAATTTCGTCTGAAAACCAATTTGCCTTATATTTTTTAGTGTTACGTAGCATTCCAACGTTATCATTTTCATTATGCAGCTGTGACGTGCTGGAAACGAATCGATGGTTTAGCGCCGGTGCAGAACTCCAAATATCAGCTGGTGCAATATGTAGGTCATTGTCCCTGGTGAGTGTAAAACATGTTACAAAATTTTAATTACAAAATTAGGTATATGCTCAAGCATAAATTGTCGTATGAAACTTAGCTCTGATGGTAATTAAGACGCTCGTATGAAAATCAGGCAACTTGCTTCGCTCGTTTCCTAACATATACTCGCCTCTTAATTACTATAATTATTCTCGTTGCATAATATATTATTCTATTACTTTCTCCAATAATGGAATTTCTTGGATCTTAGTAATTTGTTTAAAAATGTATTGATGATGTATAAATTTGCCAGAAGAATAAAATCAAGCCCTTCTCTAAATGAGGTGTGGTTCACTTGAAGGGCATGCCTTTAAATGTAGAAGTTATTTTCAATAGGAAATACCGGGTGGAAAGGAAGTCATTACATTAACTTAAATCAGTGGTAGATCTCGGTATTGTAACACATTTTGTATCTTACTGTTTTCTCTCTGACCATTTCCTAGGGAAATGAAGAGGTTACACGCTTCAACAGATATGCACAGTTAGAACTTTTCATAATATACGCCAAGGAAGTGTTCTTAACTTGTTGGTTAACTTGTTAACAATTTTCCTGGCCTCATTTGAAAAACTCCCCTCCTTGGCAAGACGGTTTCGAGACCCTATAAGAGTATGGTTTATCATGTTCCTTAGTTTGATAAGTAAACTGTTTGTCTGGTCACAAGATTTTCCTATGGCGTACACAGGATACCTGCCTGTTGGAGAATTAAATGGCTTCATTTTAATTTGCTTTGCTAAATGCGCTCCATTTGGATTGGAAAAGTTTCTTCACACGCATTTCAAAATCATCGTTAAGGTGTACGTATGGATTTAATGGTCATGGCTATCTGTATAAGTTAAGGTTTTAAGTTAAGCCTAATGTCGAACTGCAGTATAGTTTCTGCTCAACTTGCTGCAATATATTTTGTCAATATTCATTATCTATGTACATGGAATTTGTAACGCAAAGTCCATCAAGTAATTAACATAATATCTACAGTGCTAGTGAGTGTTAATAATGTAAACGACACTTGATATATTAGAAAATGCAAACGTTTAACCACTGTACCCTTTTTGAGCCGGACCCTTCTGTGCAGAAGTCAATGCAAATCTTCAAACGTCAGTTATACATGACTGATTTTTCCGCCAAGATTTCGACGCTGTTACGACGTAATATAAAAGCCAAGTATCCATTGGATATTTAGGTTTGACTTAAAATCACCTGTTTTAAATTATTAGCAATATCAATATTTTGCATAACACTATGTTAAATTCGGCTGTTAAGTGTGTATTTAGAATCATTTGGATGAAAGAGAAGCTTAGAATAATACAATGCAGTTATCTGTAACATTGTTTGTAGTTTTGGGCTGCTTTAATTTTTTCTTTTTGTAAATGACTGTCCTAAGGTCCTAAGTTCGATAGCCGATAGCCATTGGGCCGGCCACTCTATGGCTTTTTTTCGTTGTTCTCCGGGTAGGTAGGTAAAAAGCTAGGCGATTCCCCTTCTATCACGAATTTAGTGTCCATTATTTCTCTTCATCTGTTTTACTTCATCTGTTTCAGGGTTGTAGGACCAGGCGACGGCGGTTGGTGTGTTGTGTCAGGATGGTGGAATTTCTTACTTGCGCTTAGCGGGATTGTCGGGTACTCTTTCCTTTCTTGGAGCTGTCTAGGCTACAGCTGGGACTCTCAGGTGCGGGAGATAAGGGAGAGATAACGGGTATCAGGATTGGCGTCATGTGGAAATCGTTAGGGAGTCCCTCTTTGCTAGTGCACATCCTCGTCCGGAAGTCTCCCCTTCATTCCTGGGGTCATGTTGAAAGCAAAAAAGGCCCACTATAACCTAGTTACATCTTTGTCTGAATACTTCTAACTTCATAGAAATAACCTTCCAGAAACAGAAATTCAATTACAACACTTTACGCGAATAAAGTGAACATTCTTTTCTTTATATATTTGTTAAAGCTAGTTGGACCATACGTTCACGAGATTAGAACACCTACATATTCGAATTAATCATTGTATCACTAAGTGCTTTCTATTTAACGTCATTTAAGTATTGTTAAGTGCGTCCTGAATAAGTCCACCGTTTAGCGTCATTTCTTAAGCATTGTTAAGGACATTCTAAATATGGCTTCTATTTAGCAACATTTCTTAAGTATTGTTAATTGCTTCTTGAATATGCCTTTTGTTTAGGTGATTTCTTGAATATTAAATGCATCATAAATATGCTTTTCGTTCAGGTTATTTCTTACGCATATATAAGACTAAAATGTAATGAATATCGAGAAAATAAACAACCAAATGTTTTATTTTAATTCTATAAAGTGATTGAGGGATTCGTAAAGCAAAACATTTGCCCTCTGGTACCATTTTTACTTTCTCTACTGGTAGGTTGTGTATTCCACCCAAAAATTCGATGTCGAGATTTCACCGGAAATATATGTTTTGAGGACCCCTGAATCCAAAAAAAGCATTTTTAGAAAAAGATCCGCGTGTGTGTCGGTGTGTCTGTGTGTGTGTGTCTGTGTGTCTGTGGATAGCATAACTCAAAAACGAAAAGTCTGTTAAAAACTAAAGTTGGTATTTAAGTTTAATGTCCTTCAAGGATGCGACACGAAGATTTTGAAGAAAATAGCCCCACCCTAAACTACCCTTTACATGGAAGATTTTTCGAAAATTTTGCTTTTCTTGAAAATGGCTCTAACGATTTTGATCAAAATGGCATATGTTTGAGATATTTTTATGACAAATGAAACGTATATCTTGAATTTTTTGGCTATAGCTCCTGTAGTCGTTTTTACTCTGGACGACTTTTGCATAACTGGTAAAGCGTTAGAGATAGACCAAATCATACTGTACAAAAATGTAGATCTTGCTAAAATACACAATTTATGTCTGAATACATTTTCTTGTAGGTTGAACCATTTCAGAGATATTCCTTGTTATGTGTGTGAGTTTCGGAAAACTTAAAGCTTTCGTGAAATGGAACATCGTTTGAGAGGTAGAACTGGAGCTTAAAAATTCAATGCCACAGGTGGGATTTGAACCACAGACCTTCCGCTTACCAGGCGGGTGCTCTACCATTGAGCTACTGTGACAAACTACCAGGATGGCATTGAATTCTCAAACCAGTTCGTATTTTTCCTGGTAAACCACAAAGGGAGTCTCACATCAGAGACACACACACACGGCTTGTGTGTTTAAAAACACCAACAGTTAGTTTGTTGGCATAAATAAATAATAATTACCATCTGAAGGTTATTTAATCCTGGGACATAAAGAGCTTGCAATAGTAAGTCACCATTGGGGTAATTGTCTCTGATGATTTTGATTTTATCGAAAATGGCGTAAACGATTTTGATTTTGATTAAAATGCCATATGTTAAATATATTCTTATTACAAATGAAATGCATTTTTTGAATTTTCTGGCTATAGCCTACGTAGTCCTGTTTAATCTTTATGACTTTTGAATAACTCGTAAACCGTAAGAGATTTACCATATCTTAATGCACAAAAAATGTAAATCTCGCTAAAACAAACAATTTCTGTGCAAATAATTGTTTTTTGTAGAGTAAACCATTTCGGAGATATTCCTTGTTATTTGTGTGAGTTTCAGATAACAAACTTTCGTTAAATGGAACATCGTTGTTCACTTTTAGGTTAGTCGTGCAAAGAGAACGGAAACCCAAAGCTTTAAAACATTTGACTATCGCTCAAAGCCTACTATATTCCCATATTCCCCTTGCACCTACAAGGAAATAAACAATATGATAATTTCTGCAATTGTTTAATTAAATTAACACGAAGATAGGGTTGCCAGGTGTTACGTTTTCCGCGTAAGTTGTACGTTTTTTTTTTGGGGGGGGGGGTTAATCTTACATTTTCCCATTTTACCCTCCCGTAAGAGGTTTCTTCCGTTTTTCTAGTTTTCGGGAAGGGAAATTTTTGGCTGCAAAGGGCAATAATTATTAGAAATGTTCTGATACATACATTTCACTACTTGTAACCATATGTTTATTTCGAGAACGTTGGTAAAAGCAATAAAATATAGTTGGCTATTCTGTACCGCGAAAACGGCATCATGGTTCATTGTTATGTTTTCGTTCTTGTATTTGTTTGATATAGCTGGAAGATGGACGTGTTTATTTATAGTTTAGACCTAGAAACAAGTAAAATCTTAAGCGAACAACAAAACATTTAATATATATGCAAGGTTAAGGTAAGTAATAGGTGTTTCCTATTGAAGTATTGTAGTGGCTACCAAAGTTATCAACTGTTTACGAATACATCATTTTATCAAACCGGGTGAATTTTATATTTTGTTTTTAATTTCAGTCACTTAATTTGCGAAGCTGATGCATTTTCACTGATGCTAGGAACAGATTCACTAAGGAATTGATTGAATATGAACTGTAAACTTTTCATATTCATGCAAACAATTTTTTTTTGAAATTGCAAAGTGTGATACAAAATTACTTAAAAAAGCTAAATATGAAAATAAATACCAACAATAAAAGTGATTATGACCAAAATGAGTATAAAAAGTCCTATTTTGACGTTTAGTTGTGTCGGTAAAAAGATCTTTCTTTTTATCCTAACAAAGGAAAATCGTCCATTTTTTCGTAAACAAAAATCTGGGAACCCTACACGAAGAAGATAGAAGAATAAGAGTTTGTAAGAGTGGTTAATATAAGGGTAGAGAAAGTCATGTGAGTGTAATACATCAGATTTTTATTTGTTTAAGATATCCTTGCGGAGCAGTTTTTGTGTTGCATTAGTGAAATTGTTACACATGTTCACAGAGATATAAAACATTGCCTAGCGTTTATTGTCAGATATATCGAAGAATTTTCAAACAAAAAGCATTACATTTTTTAGATAAATAAAGAAACACATAAGTTTAAAAAATTTTGAAACCGGAATCGGAGACACGGAGAAACATGGGGAAATTTAAAGAAATAGATGCATTTTGAATATAGAGTTAAAATATTAGGCCAAATTTAAATTTGTTTTAGTAGCGAGGGACTTATTTAGTGATGTAACAGAACCGAAATACATTGTTCATAACTTATAAACTATTAAAGCAAAATGGACGAAATTTATGCTGTAGTATATCTACATTACAGACATTGCAAGAAAGCTAGCATTATAAGTTCAATAGTCTATACATCTACTGTTAAGTGCATCCGAAGTATACCTTTAGTTTTGGATATTTTTTTAAGTGTTGTTAAGTACATCCTAAGTATGCCTTTGTTTAGGCCATTTTTAAGTCACGTCACATTAAATTAGGGTACCTTAAGATCATCGTAAATCCACCTAGATAGCATGTGCTCTTCCCCCAAATACAGTTTTCCATCATTCATGTTCTATTTATATGTTTTGTTCTTAGTGGTCCACGTCAACGCTAAATCTAATTTCGTACGGGGTTGAATACATCTCTTCTGCATATGCTTCCTTAGTAATGTGGACTTACCTGCAAGCCAGAAGCATATGATATAGAGGGCGCATATGAAAGTTACAAACTGCGATATTTCCGGTGTAGGATATTAATATAAATTTATGTTAAAATTGGTCGTTAAAACTGAATCGAGCTACAGTATAGCAGTGGACAATTTTATGCAATAGGAATAATCGATATCTGTCGTTCTCCTTATAATCGATAGTAGGCATTCTATCTAATCGATAGTGGGTAGTCTTGTGTCATCATTTCCATTTATTTCATCAGTTCATATACACGTTACTGTTCGCATTTTGGAGAACAGCTTTCTCGATACACGAAAGAATTCAAATTGTGGAAGCATATGTGAAAGCAAGATCAATTAAGAAAACCGCGAAAATTTCGGAGACAATTCCGGATAGAGGAAAAGAGTGCAATACAGAAGTTAGTTAAAAATGACGCCTTACGGGATGTGTACAGAATGTAAAACGAGAAAGAATTCCTTCAACTTTTCCCCTTAGATTATAAGCTCTTCAAAGGCATGTCCTGTACTAGGCAATTCGGTATGGCTGTCAGTCATGATAAGAGGTCTGTATGACAGACTGAATGCACTCACTACCTCTTTCTCTTTTAGCCAATACGTCAAAAGCGTAAACATGCATTCCGTTTCTACGCCATGTTGTATCCTTTGTTTTGGTTATTGGTTAAGGTTATTTAGCAAAAGGAGAGGCACATGAAGCAACCAATGTAATAGTCAAGGCTTCGTATAACGATAAATAATGTGACGTAGACGCGATGTATCGTGAGATTTTCTTAGGCGTTCGTTGTACACTATACTAATATATAGTACCTGGGCGACCGAGCTTCGCTCGGCGTTTTTCGCCTCTGTTTTTGTGAAATCTTATTTTTTGTGGGAGAAGATACTTATTTAGACAAACCTGAAAGGCAAAACATTAACTAAATAAAACTACTTGTCGCAATTGTTAAGAGTAATGTCCGAGATACAAGAGATATAGAAATACATAAAAATATTGCATAAACACCATCATTTCAGCTGTAAAACGTGTACTGCTGAAAGCAGGCCTCCCCCATAGATATCCACCCAGTTTGAGGTTTTCGTCGAGCATTTGTTCCATTATGGAGTTCAGTTCTTTACTGCTGTGATTGACTCCAGGACGTTAACACGTTGGCCAAGGTCCTTCATACTTCCATCGAGTTCTTCCATGGCTTCCTTGTCGGTCTGGGTGGCTCAGTTGGTTAGACGCTGGCCTACGGATCCCAAGGTCGCGGGTTCAAACCCGGCCCAGGCCGATGGTTTTTAAGTGTGCTTAAAAACGACAGCTCCATGTCAGTAGATTTACTGGCATGTAAAAGAACTCCTGCGGGACAAAATTCCGGCTCACCGGCGACGCTGATGTGATCCTGGCAATTGACAGCGTCGTTAAACAACAAAATAAATAAATAAATAACATGGCTTCCTTAACCCCGGCAAGTCGCTCCTTAGTATTCTTCGATAGACCTGTCTTCATATTGGAATTCCCATCTTCATCTTTTCCGTTTTGGAGTTTACATTTTCAATTTGCCTTCCATTTTTGTTCCCATATTTTCTATTCCGTAGTTTACATTTTTCCAATTCGGTTTTCATATTTGTTTCCTCTGCCGCATCCGGAATTCATTTCATTTCCCATTATGTCCATCTTGGCTAGCATTTGTTTCATCAACTGTTCCATATCGTGCTTTTCGTCGCACTCCGGACACCAATTGTGATTACTTTACTTTTTTAACTATTTCTTTATTTTTTATTAAAACACCGGAGCGACACTAAGCAAAAGCAATGTTGAAGAATATCAAATACTACAGAAAGAAAAGGTGGTTGATAAAGCCATGTGAATGTACTACGCATTTATGTTTCAAACATATAGAAAAGTGTATGAATTGTTCGTAATTATTCGTCGAAGCGGGAGTGGTGAAAGCAATGTGATTGTATTTTACTAAAGAAAAATGAGTAGAAAAACCGTGTGAATGTTATACGTTACACTTATATTTCAAGTGTATGGAAAAATGTATGGATTGTTTGCAGAAGAAGGAGTAGTATGTTAGGTAAAAGAAAAGGGAGTAGAGAAAACCATGTGAACGTAATACATTGCGTGGTAAAATGGATTGCATAAAAACCTTCACTATGAAAAAAATTAGATGTCACTTTTCATGGCGATCGGTCAACCTGTTTTGGAATTTAATCACTCTTCAACATAAGATATGTATAGGCCTTGGTATGTATGAAGTTGATAAACTTCATGTGAATTGTTACGTAAAACAAAAGTGAGTAGAGAAAGTAGTATGAATGTAATACGTTGTATTTGTTTCAAACATATAGGAAATTGTATGAATTATATGTTGAAGGGCGAAGAGCGAAAGAAGACTGATTGTGTCTCGTAAAGGAAGAATTAGGAGAGGAAATCGTGTGAATGTAATACGCTGCATTTATATTTCAATCCTAGAATATTATATGAATTGTATGTTGAAGAGCAAACAGAGGATACATGAATGCGCTACGTAAAAGAAAAGAGAGTAGAAAACCATTTGAAGGTAATATATTGTGTAGTAAAATTGTTACCATAAAAACTCTCAATGAAAAAAATACATATACGTGCCGAATTTCGCGGTGATCGCTTAAGCGGTTTTCGAGATTAACAGTTAGATATATACAAACATTCAAGTTGTATAGATGATATGAATTGTTTGTAGAAGAGTGAGTGGAGAAAGACATGTGAAGGTGTTACCTAAAAGTGAGTAGAGTAAACACTGTGAATGTCACATACAGCATTTCTATATCAAACATGCACAAAATTGTATGACTTATTTCTAGAAGAGTAAGTAGAGAAACAGTTATGAGTGTGTTACCCAAAAGCAAGTAGAGAAAACAGTATGAATGTAATATGCAGCATTTCTATTTCAAACATACAGAACATTGCATGATTTCTTTATAGAAGAGTATAGAAAGAGATGTGAACGTGATACCTAATAGTGAAAGGAGAAAATAGTGTGAATGTAATAGCATTTCTATTTAAAATATACAGAACATGGCATGACTAATTTTAAAAGGGGGGATAAAAGTGTTTTATTGGTGCAAAATCACGTTTTTTATGGAAAATTGTTTATAGAAGGGTGAGTAGAGAATGAGATGTAAATGTGATACCTAAAAGTAAGTAGAAAAACCACTGTGAATGTAATATGCAGCATCTCCATTTCAAACATACAGAAAATTGCATGACTTATTTGTAGAACAGTGAGTAGAGAAGAGGTGTGAATGTATCACCTAATAGTGAGGGGAGAAAATGTGAATGTAATAGCACTTCTGTTTCAAACATACAGAACATGGTATGACTTATTTTAAAAGTGGGGATAAAAGTGTTTTTGGTGCAAAATCGCGTTTTTAAGGAAAATTGTTTATAGAAGACTGAGTAGAGGAAGAGATGTGAATGTGCCACCTAAAAGTGAGTAGAGAAACCGCTATGAAAGTAATATGCAATATCTCTATTTCAAACATACAGAAAATTGCATGACTTATTTGTAGAAGAGTGGGTAAAGAAAGAGATGGGAATGTGTTACCTACTAGTGAGAGGAGAAAACACTGTGAATGTAATATGCAGCATCTCTATTTCAAACATACAGAAAGTGGTTTGACTTATTTTAAAAGTGGGGATGAAAGTGTTTTTGCTGCAAAATCACGTTTTTTATGGGAAATTGTTTACAGAAGACTGAGTAGAGAAAGAGATGTGAATGTGCCACCGAAAAGTGAGTAGAGAAACCGCTGTGAAAGTAATATGCAACATCTCTATTTCAAACATACAGAAAATTGCATGACTTATTTGTAGAAGAGTGAATAGAGAAAGAGATGTGAATGTATCACCTAATAGTGAGAGGAGAAAACAGCGTGAATGTAATAGCACTTCTGTTTCAAACATACAGAACATGGTTTGACTTATTTTAAAAGTGGGGATAAAAGTGTTTTTCGGTGCAAAATCACACTTTTTATGGAAAATTGTTTTTAGAAGACTGAGTAGAGAAAGAGATGTGAATGTGTTACCCAAAAGTGAGTAGAGAAAACACTGTGAATTTAATATGCATGTATACAAAAATTTAACCAAATCTTTAGAGTCGTTTCTGAAATACGGGGAATATATATACAAGAATTGCACTGTAGAAGCGGGAATAAAAAAATGTTATTTTTTATGTAAAATCGCGTTTTTTCGGGAATTACACCTATATAGCTGAACTTAAAAGGCAAAACCTTATCTGAATACAAAATTTGATCAAAATCGTTAGAGCCGTTTCCAAGTTGCGTGGAATAAATAAATATATATGTCGTAGTATAAATAACGTACACAAACAGCTAGGTCTCCATACTTAAACTCTCTTTATTTTTTACAAACAAAGCAAGAACAAAAACGCATCTGGTGGCGTTAACAACAACTATTTGGTTATAATCACTGACGGTAGATGTCCTATAGTACTCAGGTGTTCTTTAAAACATATCACATATTTAGCACCAATTATGGATTATGAAACCATGTCTAAGACCAAAACCAAAGGAACAAAATAAAAATGAAAACCATCTGAGAGAAAAATTCTAATTTTTAAAACAAGTTAGCTAAATATTTGATCAAATCTTAAAGCTGGACTTCTTTGTGTTCCGCAAAAGGTGGAAAAATACTGTGAGATAGGCCTCCTAAGCCACTTTGGATCAGCGCTTATTATCTAGCAAAAATGTACCTGCTATCTTCCTTTAGAAATACGTTGCTTTCCCCAGTGTTTACTGCTTACATAACTCTAATTATTATAGCAACTGTAAAGAAAATTCTTTAGTCCAGACGAGTTAAAATGTCATATTTAGAAGTTTTTCCCATCTGTAGCAATCACTTAAACAATAAAATGATGTAATCACTGTCAGCCTTACAGCAGAAACTACTGGTTCAACAAAAACAGCAATTTTCCTTTGTGCTATTTGCCTCTCTGCTTCTATGAGTTATTCTCAAGTGATTGATTACCACTGGCCAGACCAGCCAACAAAGCTTGCGTCAAGATCAATTTACATCATGCTGTATATCATAAACGGGCTTTGGATGTCAGGGAAAAGCGTTTTTGCTTCGCTGATGTATTAAAAGACTTATGAAAGATAAACCGCTTTCGGCATGTTTGATAGCCAGGGCCTATTTTCATGTGCTTTTCACTGTGAGTTACCTTAGCCTAGCTTGGTATTTAACATATTGCTTTGAACAGAAGTGTCGGGCAGCATTGGCCTTTAGTATATGTATAGATAAACGTTTACGAAACGTTTCATTCGTCTACTACTGCTTCAGTGCACTGTCAGAAGGAGCACCCCAAACTTCAAACAAATCATATAATGTTATCAATTCATTGTGTGCCAATTTAAATTTATTTAATTCACATATTAGCCCCAAAAATCAAAGTAATTATAATAATTTAAACTAATCTCAGAATAAATTGAATTGCACGATAGATAATTTCATATTTGGATATGAGAAATGAGCTTCAATCATTATTAAATATATTGTGACGCCGGGCTCGGTGCTCAACAAAGAACGGATGGGGCCAAGCTACTTCACCCCATGTGCCGTACCGGCAAACGGGCAAAGACGCTCAAGGCTGGGCTGCCTCGTGGGACTGATTTGTGTACGTGACTGTTAACAATCGAGGCGGCAGAAGCAAAAGGAGTGTCGAGGACGTTCGCGAGACTTCTGGCTGAGACATTTCCGGTGCGCGCGTGCGTGTGTAGAAATCATGAAAGGTCAGTGTGACGTCATCCTCTGTATATAAGCAGGTAGAGGAGTGAGTTTTAGAGTTGAGTTACAGACACAAGTCGGTGAGTGCGTCAGTGAGTGAAAGACAACTGTGCATCGTAAGAGGATTCAACGAGCGTCACGAGCGATATCTCGTAATTAGTGCAGGAGAGAAGAGGAAGTGAAGAAAGGCACGAAAAGGTCTAAGCAAGGTTATGAGGAGTAAAAATTGTGAGTAATGCGTGTTCTCGACTGCAGACTTTTCGGTTTGTCCCAAACGGTAACATCTCTTGTGTTCCTGTAATGCGCCGCTTATTTGAAGGATAAGGAGACAATTTTAAGCACTGCCTCGAGTGAAAATGTGTGATCACTGCAGGCCTACAGTATATTATGTCGAGTTGTACTACCTAATTGCATTATCCTTAAGTAAAAATAAATATAATTTCTTCAAATATACAGTTTTCTAACTTTATAGCCTTAATTAGCAATTGATGCGCGCGCGCGCGCGCGCGCGCGCGTGTGTGTGTGTGTGTGTGTGTGTGTGTGTGTGTGTAACTGTCAATTTTAGGCTAACCTTTGTAATTAGAATTTTTGGATATTTCGAATTTCTTTATTGTCCCTTCAGCTTCGAATTGTTCAAGTTTCACTGTATATAGTTCGTGACCTCGTTTATTAATTGCACAGTAGTGCAGGCAGTGCAAATTAAGAGCTGCTTAAGTGGTTGATCCGTTTAATGCCCCTATTATGCTAGACTGATCCTAGGCTAAGGTAACAAAGACCATCAACACGGGAAGGTTAAGGGAACTGCCCAGAAAAACACAAAGTGCGGAAACTTTGGCCTTGTGACCTGCCCTCTTAAGAATTCTTAATAGGACAGTAAATAGTTATGTCCGGTTTACTACCACTTAAAGGAATAAGACGTCCATTTCCTGCCAGGTCAGAAGGAGAATAAAGAGACTTTTACCACCCTGCTTATATCAGACGTGGCCTTTGCAAGAAGTCATAGCGATATTGCAAGCCTTGGGAAACTGAAAGTTCGACTGCCGCAACTATTGTCTCCAAGTTTATATCTCATACCGTGGTTCTCAAGTTTGTTGCAGAGTTCATTATTATTAATAGAGGACGTTTGAGGTCTGAGGGAGCCAAGTTTATCTCTACCTGTTCGTAACAGGGTCACATAGCTTTATTTCAATTATGTTTTATTAATATAAAATCTATAGCAGCGATTCCCAAGGTTTGTGAAAGAGGGAAGTTTGTGTTTACCTCCTTCCACTATACGCGGACTTTGCCACTCTTTAACCATCTGTCGTGCATTGGTTGCAGTGGTGGGATGGTTACATGTACATTGCGTTTGATTTACGAAAGCACTTTCAAATCTTATGCAATAAACATCTGTTCATTACTGACTTCTTTGGTACCTGCTGCTTACGTTTAATAAGTCTATCAATATTTGGTGACAAAATCGAAGTGCATGGCCTTAGAATATATAGCAAGTGATCATCGCGTAACCTATTGCAATACAGACCTTTAATATAGTTCAATTTGATAAACTCTATTCGCAAATATATGTAGAGCTATACTCACTCTTATAAACACTATTTTTGCAAATACATTTCTTTATTTCATTTTAATCGACATAAGCATTTTCAGAAATTACCTTATTGCGAATTTTCTTGTAGGGATTTTATGAAGTTTGCTATATCCCGTGATCAGTTATTACTAAAGCCACAATTCTTAGTCACCTTACCGTGTGCATGGGGCTGTTTTGTTCAGTGCTGATGTCTTGCCTCTCGGTCTGGGCGAACACACTCACGGCATAACGCACACTCCTACACTCTATGCGGTAGGAGTTATTAGTTATTAGTTATTATCAATCATAGACCGATTAAAATATTTTATATATCCACCAACATTAACAAATTTTTGTCTTTAATTTTTATTTGTCCTGTAATTAACTGGCTGTATTTTGTTTTTATTTAATTTTTTACAATATGATGCAATTAAACCTTCCTTTACTGCGTTAAATCAACATTGTAATTTGGAATTCCTGTAATTTCTCTCAATAAATGGGGAGCGTTTTTATAAAACTCTATAGATGCAAAATTTTACGAAATTGAGGTATATATAGTATCGGCATAATTTTCAACTTCTGCATCGTTCTGTGAAATTAGATTTTGCAAAAATGATTCTTGTCCAGTGTAGAAGCTAGGGAATACCAGCAGTTGTTTCAAAACTCGATAGATGCACTTGCTCAGTTAAAGCAAAGGTCGATAGATGCAATTTTATGATTTTATAATCGAAAGTGTAGCAACCTCAATTCTATGAAACGCATGTTGGCATTAACTGCCATCTCACTGTTGCGATTCTTGGAATTCCCAATCATTTCTGCAAGCTTTGTACACTGCTGCATCGCTGGAAATAACTGTGAAATCTGCCGGGAATCGAACCCGGGACCCTTTACACAGCAGGCAGGTGCTTCTACAAGTTTTGTTATACTTACATGGCATTTTTATTCTTAGTTGAGACACTGCACTGTACTATGCACAATGGACAGGAGCTCAGATTGTGAAACTGTACCAGTCGTAGAATGTGCTGGAGGTAGGAATTGCAAAAACGAGGAAAGGAAATAAAAATGCAAGTCAAGGAAAACTCGTACTCCAGCAATTACATGTTCAGATAGTCTCGAGTACACTCCACGAAATCCTAAAACTAAAGCTTCCAAGGAATAACAGGGGTGTCAAAAGTTGGATTATCTCTCCTGGCTAGAAAATTTCACTTATCTGGGCATGCGCCAAAGGAAACCAGAAGAGGCGACAGAGCAGGAATATTACAGAAGGGCATTACTGCTGTTATAAAGCAAGAGATTAAGAAGTACAGATGTATGGAAAGCCACTATGGAAGAGCAAAATCAAGGAGAGGATATTTACCTCCAGAACTTAATATCAGAAAAATGTGGACCAACTTCTGCAACGAAGGAAGATTAAGAAATCTACCAGTCTGCTCATTGTGAAAATATAAAAATATATTCTATATCTTCTTTAATCTTTCATTCCGTACACAACACACAGACACATGCTCAACCTGCAAAATGGGACTGATGAAGATTAAGACAGAGGCAGATGTGGAAAGGAGAAGCGAACTAAGAACCATGTACAGACTGCACAAGCACTAATAAAGGTGAACGCTTACTTATTAATATTGTTTGAAATTTCTTTGTGTGTATTCAACATGTTTATTACATAAATAAAACAAAATATATGTTACTGTGAGTGTACCAGTACTTAGTTTCCAAGTTTATACCTAATAAAATAATCCTTATAAACATTAATATGTTGGTTGTATAGTACATTATGTATTATAACGAGGTGAAAATAAATAAAAACATAATAAATGCATAAATAAAAAGCAACAAACAATAAATGACAAAAATAACGAAATTTCATTACTTAATTTCTCGCTCACGCAGAAAAGTTTATCAGCATCTATCGACTTTTGAAAAAACTCCGCACTTTCAAACCCCAAATTTGCACTAGTTAAACTATGCTATTTGTTTCTTTTTACAATCAGTGAGACAGTATAGGGAAGGAGAATTGAATGATTAATACAGTTTCTGTGCTAACCAATTTGTATTGCCAATAAATAGAAAAAACCGGTTTTCTCAGAAACGCATTTTGTGCATCTATCGAGTTTTGAAAAAACGCTCTTCAAATAAGCAAATATCTTTCTCTACTCTTGTACAAACTATATCTACAAACGCCTATTCTTCTATCTACTTCATGTTGTTGGAGATAAATATTTAAAAACGGTTTTGTTATCTTGTAGGTGCAATGGGAATATCCAATGGGGGAATACAACAAGCTTAAGCGATAATCAGATCTAATAGGAACTGGTCGCTCTGTGATGGCTTTAAATATCATTCACTTTGCATGATTAACAGAGGGAAAACGAACAACTACTTCCTATTTGAGTGAAACATAAGAAGCTTCGAACCAATAATGAGAAATACCTTGAAAATAGCTTAAAAAAAAAAAAAAAAAAAAAAAAAAAAAGGTATTGACAGAAATTATGTGCTTTAACGAGATGTACATTTTTTGATGTAGCATCTCTTGTTTATCTCTTGCAGTTAACCAGTTATGCGAAAGTCATGCAGAATGAAGAAAGCTACAGGGTCTATTGCCCGAAAATATTTGAAGTATTTAAGCGACTTTTCGTTTTAGAGTTATGATGTTCATATGCGCGCGCACACACACACAAGCATGGATCTTTGTCTGAAAATGCTTTTTATTTATTGATTTAGTGATTTATTTATTTATTTAGTGATTTATTTATTTATTTATTTATTTATTTACTTATTTACTTACTTACTTACTTACTTATTTATTTCATTCATTCATTCATTCATTCATTCATTCATTCATTCATTCATTCATTCATTCATTCATTCATTCATTCATTCATTCATTCATTCATTCATTCATTCATTCATTCATTCATTCATTCATTCATTCATTCATTTATTTATTTATTTATTTATTTATTTATTTATTTATTTATTTATTTATTTATTTATTTATTTATTTATTATTTATTTATTTATTTATTTATTTATTTATTTATTTATTTATTTATTTATTTATTTATTTATTTATTTATACACGGAGTCTCAGATCAGGTACTCCTATTCAAACCTTGGTATCATATTTTTGAGAGGAATACGATACTTCCTCTATCTATTGTAACTATGTAATAGAGAAAGTAGAAAGGAGAGCGCCATAATCAGAATAATTAAGCAATAGAGAGGAAATGCAATAAACTCTGTGCTAAGATATTAGCGAAGCGTGTTGGACTTATGTACACTGGAAGAGATTGCAAATATGGTGTAGGGTTGTTGCGTGAACAGAGCGTGGAGTTTGTCAGTGGGTTCACAACCAACACAACGGGAACCATAACCAGAACGAGACACTTGAAATACGTTATTCAAATGGGAGTGTTCACAACCAACAGCAAGTCTTCTGGGGCTTCGGAAATGACAAGCAATAGTTGGCCAAGATTCAACTTTGGTGTTTCCCTTAACGAGTACGGCATATTCGATCAATTAACTGCATACTAAAGACTTCTTCCTTCAAGATAGAAATTCTTCAAAGCGGCCATGACGTAAACGGTCGCCAGAGCTCTGGCTAGATAACTTTAATAACTTTAATAATTTTAATGAAAGCTAAGAAGCTAAAGAACTGACGCTTGCTGATTTCTCAGAATCGGAAATACGCAATAGCTGCGCATTTAGATCTTCACTTTATCGAATTTGGTGCTGGTTAACCTGTTTTTATGTTGGTTGAATTGGAGAATATGAAACATTTTTTCATTAGTCAAAATAAATAAATAACATCCCAATGCACAATATAAACTATTTCGGTTGGCGTTAGCGGGCTGTGTGAACCAAAATGTCCATGCCGTTTCCTTAGTCGTTGTCGTTATCGTTGCCGGATGGCTGTGAACCTGCCTTAAGTGGACTGATGCTTATGGAATTGAGCAAACTGTGTTGATTTGCACGCACGGAGCTGAAAAAGTGTGAAAATTATGTGTAGCCTATCATTATCACCGGGATTCAAAAGCACAAAATTGTACCAACTTGAGAGGTTCAATAAAAGCTGAGGGACGACAGTCTCTGAATTAGTCCTCTTCCCTCACATCTCGCTTTGAAATATTTTAACCTTCCCTCTTGTTCTATAAGTCTGGGAGTAAGACTCTCTCCGTCTCTCTGCCTTACACACACGCACACACACGCACACACGCGCGCACTAACGCACACTCACTCCCTTTGTAACATTAGTGAAACTGAAACGCTAAAACGCTTCAAAGTTCATCAAATTTATGGAAACTTCTCTTTACTTTAACCGTGACACCGGCCTTGTTTCTCTCTTTGTAATGCTGATACCTGATGTAATTCTCTGTGTCGTCATTCTCTCTACTTTATAACAAATGTAAAATGTTCGGTTCCACCTGAGGACTGGAAGGTCTTGGCACTGATGCTCCTCTTAGACGGACTTCTCTACACCACCTAAGTGTGTTTGCTAAAGTTTTACTATCAACTCTTACAAAAGTCATCTTATGTTTAATTTCTCCACTGATTTTCTATGGGAAGTAGACAAAGTAATGCATTGTACCCAAAAATTCAACATCGAGATTTCACCCAAGATTTGAGATTCCTGAATCTCCCCAAATGCACTTAAAGAAAAATTTCGTTCGAGCTGTGTGTTTTTGTTTATCTATACTGGAGAATAATACAAAAAAGAAGAAAAAACTAAAAAAGTTTTAAAAACAAGGTCTTATTTAAGTGCTCTAAAAAGGAGAAAATAAACTTAAATAAAATCTTGTATGCCTGTTTCCCCTCGCTTTTTGCTCGTCTTCTCTGCTCTATTAGTTTCTTTATTTGCTACCGTTGATCATATGATAAGTCGGTGTTGACATGCTTGTATCTTTCAGTTCTTTTTGTCTGTTTCAGTATGTTGTAAGTCGCATGTATGCTTGTAAATTTTGCTAGGATGTTTCTCCTTCCATTTCTTCTTCTGAATCTAAATCGTTCACATACTTCATAGTTAGTGGTGGTCATCTGTAGCTTCTTCTCCAGAACTTTCTTTACCTCTTACCTTGGCTCAAAGCCTGTGCTTTCTTCTGCTCCAACAAACACATTCTCTTTCATCTTTACACCAGGACGAGACGGTATTCACGTACTAATGTTACAACAGCTTGCTTTCTCCTGAAGGAAGGGCATTCCTGCTTGAGATCTATAATCGTGTTTGGGTTGATAGTATAGTTCCAGAAAACTGACGGAAGGCCACCGTTGTACCCATTTTGAAAGATGGAAAGCATTGTAATCCTACCTCCAGCTATCGTCCTATCTCCCTCACTAGATGCGTTTGCAAGGTGATTGAGCGCATGATCAATGGAGGGTTAGTGTGGAGGTTAGAAACTTGCAATCTACTAACATCCAGTATGGTTTTAGATGACGTTGTTCAACTGTAGACCATCTTGTGTAGATATCGATAATGAGCGAATTTATTAAGAACTGTCAAACCGTTGGCATATTTTTCGATCTTGAGAAGGCTTATGATACGTGTTGACGAGCAAGGATTCCAGGTTTCCTGTATACCTGGAACATAGGTGGACATCTACCACCGTTCATTCGGAGTTTATGAAGCACCGCGTTTTTCGAGTAAGGGTCGGCTCGGTTTTTTCTAATCCTTCAGAAAAACGAAGTGCCTGAAGATTCGGTACTAAGTGTCACGCAATTAACTACATCCAGAAATGTGTTCTATCTGGAGTTCCGTCATGCCTATTCGTAGATGACTTCGCCGTCTATTGTATTGTCTAAACGCATGGCGTTTTTGGAATGGAACCTGCAGCAATGTTTAGATAACATTCGAGAATGAAACTCAAAAACGGCTTCCATTCGTCAATCTGCAATAAATTCTGGCACCGCAGTAGACGATTACCACCTTCGCTCCGTTTCGGTCCAGATTTATTTCCCTTCGTAGATGAGGCGCGTTTTCTGAGGTTGATTTTCGATAGGAAGCTTAGTTGGTCAACGCATAGCACAGCTAAGAGCCCGACGTGACCGTTACCTGAATATCTTGCGGATATTAAATGGCAAATCGCGGGGAGCGGATCGGACAATTTTGCTGCGAATGTATCGCGCACTGGTCCAATCCAAACTAGACTATGGGTGTATCGTTTATTCGTCAGCATGACCATCTGTGCTGAAAAGATTAGATGGATTTCATAATAGGGGCATACGAATAGCAAAAGGAATTTTCTCAAGAGCCCAGCTGTGAGCCTTTACGCCGTATCGGCAGAACCTCTCCTGCAACATCTGCGTCAGATTCTCCTAGAAAATTATGGTTGTGCGCTTGGACACATGCCTAAGCACCCACCGTTGGCTTCCTTTTTCTCCACTACACCAAGTGAATGGTATAGAAAAAGCACCCTCGGTCTTAAGCCAGCGGGTTTTCGTTTCCGAGAGGTTCTTAGGAAGTTTGCTATTCAAATACCTAACATGTTTCCCAAGGGCGAGAGGCTTCTACCCCACTTGGTTATCGGGCATCCCATGTAGATCTTTGGATGACGGTACACCGGAAGTCCACGATGCCTTATACCCAGTATCCGCACTTGGGTTCTAAAATTTTTGTCAGACTACACCGACCGACATTTGATTTACACCGATAGATCAAAGAACACAAACGGTGTTGGATGTGCTTATATTTATGGAACCGAACCACATATATTCGGTTTTCATAATAGCACTTCCATTTATACTGCAGAGCTGTATGCAATATACCGAGCCATTTTATATGTACAACGTCATAAATTAGGTGACTGCCTGATTTTGAACGATTCTCTTAGTGCACTTCAGAGCCTTCGTGAGCTGTTCAACTCCCATCCTATTGTATAACGTATCCAGGATGTCTTAGACGCTTCTGGCGTTAACGTGGTGTGTGCATGGATTGCTGGTCATGTAGGTTTGCCGGGGAATGAAATTGCGGATTTGGCAGCAAAGGCGGCTACCACAGAATCCAGTATTATCATCTTTTGTATTACTTCGGAAGGCTTTCGGCTTGAAGTGCAGAGAGTCGTTAGCTCTCCGCAGTAATAAGCTTAGAGAAATAAAAGGACTTCCGATAAACTGGATAACTTCCTCTCGAATATCTCGTCATGAGGAGGTTTAAGCTGACTGGGTTGCCCATTGGCCACTGCAATTTTTCGCATGGTTATCTTTATAAACGGGGCCCTGCTTCCCTTTGTCCACTGTGCGACAACCTTTTGTCAGTTCGTCACGTACTGCTAGAGTGCTTCTACCTAAGGCACCTTCGTATCTCTCTGCAACTACCTGTCAGTCTTGCAGAGGTCCTGGCGGACGATAAGCAAGCGGTTGAAAGGGTTTTTGAGTCTTTAGCGGAGATTAATAAGAGCTTGAGAATTTGAAACTATAGCGCGTCTCACCCTTAAAAGACAGTACACGTTAAATGGAGCGCAGTGTTGCAACATGTGCTAGTTGCGAATCTTTCTCCGCGAGCGACTCGAGGTGGCCTGAGTCCTGTACTTAGTCCTTCAATTGCTGCTTGACGAGACGGGCACTTTTAACTTTGGTATCCCTCCACGCCTTTGTTACTGTATGACCTAAATTTACAAATGACTCGTCTGTATAAACAATTGATTACCCCTGGTCCCTAAACCTTTTACGTCTTTTAGATATTTATGTCGCCATCTGATGATATCGATATCGTCTCTTTCTATTAATATGCACTTGTTACCCTTTCTTTCATATTCGAACCCCAAATCAGAGTGCCCTTGAGAAATTTGGTAGAGTCTCATCACTGTTGAACTGTGACAAAATTATATTCAGCGTGGGTGGAATATTTGCAAACAGTAAAGAATGAACAATTCGCCGCACCCCACCTTGCACTATTCAATCATATTGCGTTAACCTAGCGTTTTGTGTGGTCCCGCCCTTTTTGCTTTCTTTTTCGATGGCGTTCTTAGAGGTCCTTTCATTAGTTCCTTTTTAATCATACACACTACTGCTTCTGAACACCCGATAGCCTTAGCTGTTTCTTTTACTGCCTTACACGCATTTTACTTCAAAAATAATCTAACACATTCATAATTATTTGGCGTTCCTTACTTCTTAATTTACCAACATATCGTCTCTTCCTAGCTTCCCCCTCCATAACTACAAATATTTACAAAAATATTAAACAAATAACGCAATAACAGCTCACAGTTACACACACGCCTTCTTTCGAACTAATGTTAGTACTGCTCCTTATACTATATTCTGTGTCAGGCCTGGCGCTGAATAGATGAATATCTTTTGTTTGCCTTACTGGATAAAAGAAAGAGGTTACTGCCTTTTGGTTTATTTTAAAAACTTTCTCCAACCTTCCTCAACATTTGTTCTCGCTGGTTCCCCGATGTTAACTCAATAACAAAAAAGTTTCACACTGCGTAACTTTTGCAGTGCACATATGTAAAATTTTCCGAAAACATTTAATTTAAAAAATTATAACACTTAACTGGGTAAACATAGAGAATTCAAAGTAGGCAGGTAGTAGCACTATAGTTTACCCTACCTAAGAAAACAATATACATGCATTCTAGCAGTTAGTTTGTTAGTTAGTGCGTGATGAGTGTAGAAACAGCAAATATCGGACTTCTATTGAAAAAAACGTTTTCTGAAGAAATTTGGACCTATGGAAATGTATAATGACTCTGAAAAGGATATAACCTGAAAGAGGAAAAAATTCTGCATAGGATAATGTGTTCAAACCTGAAATTTATAACAAATGAATATTTATACCATGCTATTAGGAATCTGGCAACAGAGCGAGGGTAGAAAAGGACGCGGCTAATGGCAACTTGTATGCGCTAGATAGAGACAGAGATGTCCCATTTAACTCTATACTGTCTTCTAAGAGTGAAACGCTATATAGATAAGATAAGATATCTAGTTTTTATACTCTTTTAAGAACTTTGTCACCTTGCTTTAATTCTGGCTCTTGCCTCTGTTTGTATAGTTGTATATATTTATTTTCGTCTTTCCTAGTTATTTTATTTTTTATTGAAGCGTATATCTGACTTTTGCCACGAACTGTTTTAAGGGCGCTTATGACCATGTAGTTGAGCGCCCTTAAACCTACATATCTCTCTCTATCTGATGCCCTGCCTTCATCCTTGTGAAGTTCATTTTTCAATTCTTTTTTCTGCTCTGCGATGGTAGTGTTGGATAGCTTACAGATATATAGTTTAAAAATATATTTATTGCTATTTTGTGACTAAATATTGGTCATTTTAAGCTGAGGTATGAAAAAAACCAGCAACTATTATTGCCTGAGCAAGCTCTCCATGGGAAGCTTCTTATAATTAAGAATATATATAAATTTAAATGGTATACGCATTTAGCATGTTTGGATTTATATAGTAAAGGCCAAGCACCTTTGAATAATTTGGAGTATATATCTGTATAATATAATGTATCCATTTAAAATACACAGATAACTATTTTAAAGCGTGCAAAATTGAATTATAAGGAAAGATAATAGAAGAAGTGTGTTCTTATAATTATTTGGACTGCAACATTATATATTTAAAACAGAAGGACATAGGGTGTAAGATTAACACTTTCGGAGGATGTGCGGAACAATACGACGAATACCCAAAAATAAAACTTTCCAAGACATACAAATGAAATTTTACAAGACAATGGCCATTTCTTTTGTAACTTATAAAAGTGAAAATTGGCCCGTAAATAGGAAAGAAAAAAGAAATGAAGCGAAATGAAGTTTTTAAGAATTGTAGCTGGTGTCAGCCTACTGCACCATCAAACAAATGAAGAAGTACAGAACAGCCTATAAGTATTTAAACAAGAAAATGAGCGAAAGCTTACTTTCACATTATCAGAATGAAAGAAAGCAGACTATTAAGATTATTCTCAAACTAGCAACCAAGAAACCAAACAAGTGTAGGAAGACCAATTACTGTCGACATTGTCCCTGAAGTCGGAACAGGCCAAATGGTTTAGATGATTAAGACTCATATTATTTGGTTGAATTAATAGCACTAAACACATATTTGCTCATTTAGTTCCTCAAGGAACACGGGGAACCCCTATAACATTTATGAAGAAGATAATTTTAAATTGCAAATTTAAATTGATGTACTAAAACTAAGTTTCCCAGAGTAACACACAAGTGATCGATGCACCTCTGAATGTGCTTACTTCGAGACTGCGGTGTGGTTTAAGAATGATGAACATGCACTTCTTCCAAGCACGAAGTAATCTACTTAAATAAACTAGATGTTTATTGATTGGGATACAGGATAGAAAATATTGGATTCTTCTTGCTGCTCACCGCTGCACGTGTTCGGAAAACGAAAACAAGGGAATTGAGAAGTATGGCTGTGTGACGAATAACAAGAGCGTGTGGTACAAAGAAACATTGGAATTCTTCACACACTTGGATGGATATGCCGTTATATAGATCAGCACTTTCAAACTACTTCTATGTTACCTAAGAAACTTATTTTTAACACGTGAAGTTTTACTTTATTGCATTCATATTTTTGTTTTTGTTAAACCGAACTCGAAATTACTTCGAAAAAATGGTAAATCATCTTTCCACAGTGGGTTGAAATGAAGGAAATTATATATTAATGCATTCGGTATATATTTTCTGCGATCTCACATCACTGCTTGTAAATATACCACCGCAGAGCAGTGGTGCAGCAGAACAAAGCGATTCCAGACCGTTCAAGAAACTATTTGCGGGTCGCGCTTGTTTACGAGAGGGTAGATTTTAGAAAACCTGTATACCACGTCATTCTCAGCTATATAAGCAAATGCAGTTTTGAGACGCACCAAACCCTACAGCTATCCCTGTTCCACTGAAACGCCTCATTCAAGTGAAAAACGCTGTTAGAAGGCTATGGCAGAGATTCCGTCACCCTAGGATAGGAGTAATACACCAGAGGTTCAAATCCCTGGTGAGACGACTCCTAAGAAAACATAGGCAAGCAGCCTGGGAAAACACGTTGTGACATGTAAACCTCCAGGAGAGGAAACCATGGCGCATCGTCCGAGGCTTGAGGAAAGATAAAACTGTACACCGGCACCCTGTGCATAGCCCTCGGGGAAGACTTGTCTTTGAACCGAGGGAAAAAGCAGAGGCGCTAGCAGACTATTTGGAAACTCAATTCCAGCCTAGAGTCGACCCTCAGAACGACGATCATACTGACCTCGTGGAGCAAGCAGTAGAAGACTTCTTAGAAGTTGGACCTGCGGGCCACGAGGATTTCCACATCCCAATAGTTACCCCTCGCGAGGTAACTAACACCATCCAACACCTAAAACCTAGAAAAGCCCCTGGGCAGGACCGGGTAACAGCGGAAATGCTCCAGCACCTTCCCTTTAGAGCCGTGATGCACTTGACTCGGATCTACAACGCGTGCCTAAGCATGCGCCATTTTCCGGAAGTCTGGAAGAGGGCGCGTGTGGTATGCGTGTTGAAGCCGGGCAAGAATCCGATCTTTCCTTCTAGCTACCGTTCCATCAGCCTTCTACCAGTTATCTCGAAAGTTTTCGAGAAACTGTTCCTGACCCGCCTTCGACCTCTTTTAGAGGAAAAAGGCTTCCTACCGGAACATCAGTTTGGTTTTCGTTCTGACCATTCCACAACCGAGCCGAAAAGGCCTCCCTGGCTTACCAGGAAAGGGCCAAAACGGTGGCAGTGTTGCACCTGGCACGAAGGGCTTATCTACAAGCTCATACAGCACGAAATCCCCCCTCCATATATTTACTTGGTGGCTAGTTTCCTACAGGAACGTAGCTTCCGAGTGAAGGTGGAGGGTTCATTTTCCCGAGAAAGGCCCATTGGCGCAGGAGTTCCCGAGGGCAGTGTACTGTCACCGGCACTCTTTAATGCTTACATGGCCGATCTCCCCACGCACCCCAACACTCACATCTGTCAGTATGCGGACGATCTCATGATCTTCGCAGCAAACAAGAACCCGTGCTACAGCTACCATCAAGTACAAGCCCACCTCTGTGCCATCAGTAGATGGTGCGAGAACTGGCGCATGTCTATCAATCCGGAGAAAAGCTCTGCGATTCTCCTGGCCAACACGCTGGCAAACCGGCTTCCGCAGGACCTCGTGCTTCGGCGCCGTCGGATCCCCTGGGTCACTACGGCGAAGTATCTCGGGGTCACGTTGGACCGGCGGCTAACGTATAGGCATCACGTCAGGGGCAAAGTACTACAAGGTCACGCAGCCCTACGGCAGTTGTATCCCATCCTCAGCTCCAAAACCATGCCCATTCGCCTGAAACTCCAGCTGTATCGTGCGATCATCCCGCCTCTGGTCCTGTACGGATGCGAGATCTGGGGAGTGGTGGCAAAGTCCACCTTCATCAGACTCCAGACGTTGCAGAATCGGGCATTAAGGATGATCTATGACACTGGTTGGAGATTTCCTGCCCACATCCTTCACGAACATTCCGGCATCCCGTACATTGTCGACGTGATTAAAACCCGCGCTCGAACAATGTACAACAAACTCCAGAACCACCCTAATCCACTGGTGAACACTGGGACAATATGACCAGAGAGAGCCTCGCCGACTACCATCTAAAAAATTGCCGAAGGACATCTTAAGTCCAACGGGCTAATTTTCGAAGATGGGAAAGGCAAAATGAATATCTGTACTTAAAACAGAGTAAAATGCCTAACTCAGATCACCTCTCAGTGAGTGACTGACGGCCAGAACCAGGAGGAGATTAGCGCGTCACCTGATTGACTAACCAGCCAATCAGCATGTATGGGCAGTGCCCGTTCATGGACCAATCCCTACCAACATCCATCTTGTCCCTAAAAATACCCCTGATCCCAAACATTCCCAGAGTTTAAATCCCTGTAGACCAAAACACCATACTATCGCGCAGGTAAAGCCGTATAATGGCTAGGTACTGCGGTAAAGACACTTCGGGTGGGGGAATAAGCTTCCCCACTCGACTCGAACTGCCTCTGGAGCCTCTGGAGAGGTGTTGAACGAGACACGAGGTGTGTGTGTGTGTGTGTTAGTGAGTGAGTGAGTGAGTGAGTGAGTGAGTGAGTGAGTGAGTGAGTGAGTGAGTGAGTGAGTGAGTGAGTGAGTGAGTGTGTGTGTGTGTGCGTGTGTGCGTGTGCGTGCGTGTGTGCGTGGGCGTGTGCGTGTGCGTGTGTGTGTGTACGGTCAACGTAGAGAGTAGCTATCATCAGAGACAGTTGTAGACATTTAATGATCTCGCCGGAGTTGTTTGTTTTGTGAAGCAGGTTTTAGTAAGCCTTTTGAATGAGTATGAATGCATCGTCAGAAGCAGTTTGTGTGTCTGTGTGCGTGTGTGTGTGTGTGTGTGTGTGTGTGAGAGAGAGAGAAACAGAGAAAGAGAGAGAGAATAGAACTGAAAGATAGTGAAGTACGTGTTAGGCTACGAGAGAACAGAGAAAAGAGGTCTTTATTTTTGTGATTCAATTTTTAGGAAAATAAAGTGAAAGAAAAGTAACTAAAAGTGTGATTTGTTATACTGCTACTAGAACTGGGGTTCACATTGTGATTTGTCTCAATTATATGTAGATTTATGTTGGCTTTAATGAATTTATTAGCATATATCATCCTCTAAACGAGAGTGAAAGGTCAATGTGTAAATTTTTCCTTTGTGTATTTAACATATTTGGGGGCGAAAGCTTTCCGTTCGGAAAGCTTATTTATTTTGCCACCATGCACTCTGTCAAATGGTGAATAAGATTATTAGTATTTGATGGTAACATGAAAGCTATTCCATGGTACAATATGCACTTAGTTTCCGAAGATGACCGCCATTGCGTTTTTGTATTTGATATTAGTAGTTTTGTTGCTGGGATTTACTTATTAAGGTAGTGCTTTTTTGTAGGCACAGCAAAATGGTGAGTTTTTAATGAAAGCAATTTAAAACTAAGCATGTGTTTTAATTTTCAAGAAGAGCCCTTTCTACTTAAAACAAAACTCAAACACAAGTAAGTAGTTAGTTTTTAAGATACACACATGCAACTTATGGAACTTGACACGCCTCGTTTTTATCTCCATCTGGCCTAAGTGATCACATTTATCACGTAATTGGCTCTATGACAATAATAACTTGTGGAGGGGAACTTATCACTTCGACCGAAACGCAGTCCGTGACGGGGCACCTCTGGGAGGATGACTGAGTCGAGTGGACCCAATGGTGGCCCGAATATTGCCACGACGTAGCAGGTGGCAGGGTCCCTACATTTTCCCAGTT
Organism: Tenodera sinensis; assembly: GCA_030765045.1. Lineage (NCBI taxonomy): Eukaryota > Metazoa > Arthropoda > Insecta > Mantodea > Mantidae > Tenodera > Tenodera sinensis. The sequence continues at coordinate 96,569,821 of CM060963.1, read as the reverse complement.
GAAATCACCCCAGTGGCGGCTAGGCCAGCCCAGTTCCTCTGGTACCCCTCGGATTTGTAGTCCCAAGGGTTCGCTTTTCACGAAAGCGGTCCGGGTTCGATTCCAGGCAATGGGATTCGTAGTGGACGAAGCGGGTTAGGGCAGGTTTCCTCCATGTTCTTCGGTTTCCCCCGCCATCTCATTCCACCGTTACTCCATCTTCGTTCCATGTATCATCAGTGTCACCGCCTGCGGTGCCGTAGTAGTAAAAGTGGGCGTTAGACACTACACAAAAAAAAAAAAAAAAAAAAAAAAATCTCCCAAGGGGACCGCGAGTCTCGCAGACCAGCTCCCCTCCCCCCCCCCTCGGGCTTATACAATACTATGAGAGATCCGAAAACCATTTAGGCTCTCCTTCTAAAACGGGGACATTTCCAGATCGCATCCTTTTCCCCTGCCGTGCTGCTGCGGCGATGCTCGCCGACGCTTCCAACCCTGAAAGAAACCTAACAGGATCTTCTTCACTTCATGGTATAGGCAATCAAGTGCCTGTTCCGCCTTCAAAGTCGCCCAGCCATTGTTTCCTGTGTCTGCCCACCGATCTCCCCTTTAGGATGATATTGTATTATTTGAAGTTTGATCTCTGGCATTCATTCAACCTGTTCCTTCCACTTTTGTTTGAAACCCTTTAACCTTTCGTTTTTAAGGTATTTCTTGCGTAAGCTCTCTGGAATGACTAGATGAAAAACTTATTTTAATTTGTTGTTCGTACATCGCTTTACACATCTTAGGAATTTCATTTCTGAAGCCTGTATTTTACTCTTTTGTTTTTTGGTTAATGTCCAAGTCTAACTTCCGTATGCTAGTGTATGTACAGCCTTAACTTTGTAAAACTTTAATTTTGCACCTAACGGGTTGAAGGGTGAAATGAAATAATGTAACCAAATTGAGGGACAGGAAATTCGGAGCACATAGCGATCCGGGGAAACCTCTATGGGTCAGGAAGGTCTACCGCGGGGATCGAACCCACCACCTCCCGAATGTGAGCCACAGATGTTGCCGCCTAAGCCATCCCGCTCGGTTATCATGTAATTACTTCTATAAGACACAATACACATCTATTATCCAAGAGTTGACAAACGTTTTAACTACACAGCAACTGTATAGGAATTGCAATATGACGCAAACGTTCCTCTCTGTCGAAGACGTCGCCTTCAAGACCTATAAGATCTCGTGTTTGGTGTCCGGACTAGCTCTAGCAAGAGGCCCTAATCTGCAAGGTGTGCGTGAGTTGTGGTAAGAATGGAACCAAACGAAGAATTAACCAACATTTAACTTTATTTGCTAATTTTTGTGGAGAACTGCCGACGATATTTAAATAGAATGTAACTTTGTAACTTCAACTACAACGTTATAACACTTTAACTTTGTCACCCTTTAGCAACCGCCGAATTATGTATACGCGCTAGCTTACGTACAAATCCCAAATTGCACGTGCGTTCTCTCGGCTCGATTCAAGACGAGTGTGTGTTGCGTTGCATTTTTTTATGCGTGGGCGACACGAAGGAAGCGATTTCCATTGGCCAACTTTAGAGCACGTCATGGTAAGATAGGAATGAGCCCGCGGAATCGCTAGAGCTTTGTACGTACAACAATTGTAACCTTATCACTCCTTTAAATCTGCCTGGGCTTCCATTCTTGAGACTTTAATCTATTTAGCTTTATTACGTCTTCCCCTTAACTATCGACTAGAATCTCCTTTTGTTTCTTTCTATTATCGATTATATAGACATTATAATTTCGGTTTCAAATAATGAAAGCTTACCTTAGATGATTTCGAGGCACATTGTGAATATCCTTGTACACCATGTGCAGACGCACTGTGTCGGAGTGACAGTCGCTCTTCAGTGTCCATGCTTGTTTGTCGCGATCATAACACTGGGCCACTACAGGCGTAGGTGTGGACGGCGTGGTTCCAGTCACAGGTGACTGAAGAGGGGCTACTGGAACTGAAGGTGTCTGTAGTCCTCCAGTGCTCGATGCGACGGCCACCTCGCTCAGTGTATTTGCTACCATCATCTCTAAATGCACACGAACTATCCCCTGCAAAAGAAGCGGAGAATCACACTTAGGCGTTTGTAAATGTTCGAAAAATAAGCCAGCGGAAGGTAATTAAAATGTAAAATAGTTATCACAGTTCCTGAATTAACTGACAGACGTGGGATTGAACAATACAATATGAAGGAAAAGAAGAGAAATACAGAACGGGTGCTATTGTGGGTGCTAATTTATTGTGCCTAATATTGTGCTCTATAAATGCTGCAGCCGAGAAATATGTTTCTATAGTATTCTGTGTCGACATAATCAAGTTATTTCTACCTGGTTGAGCAGACGTTGGAGCAAGTAGAAGACGTTTCGCAGTTAAGGCATTATGATCGCTGTAGGATTTGGTTTTGGTGTACACTCAGCTCCGTTAATGCCGTCACAACAGTAGTGTCCTACAACCCTGGCTCGTGCTCACATGGTACTGCGAAGCTGAGCGGAACTTACCATCACACTATCGATATAGTTTGGGTTGGAACCTGATTCCCTAAAAATATATGCTGCTCGCATACACTCAACGAACACCCTTCCCTTGTCAACCAAATTCAACTCAGCATACTTAGTTCCTTCAACATGGTCGTGGCATGCTACGTAATGCCACCAATAGAACGATTGATTTGAACACGAAAATAGCACGTTGAAAAGTCTAATGACACTCTTTTGAATTGTTCTTTATAAAATCCAACAGCTTAATTCTGTGCGATTTACCGTATTCCAATAAAAAGGAAAAATAAATCAAGCATACTTTGAAGGACTTTTAAATTCAGATTGCCGGGCTATAAACGGTGGATATTGAATGATAAATGGGAAAGTATGAATTAAAATATTTTAAAAATCACTGGTATGTGCCAACTGAGCAAGAAGGTGAAGAAACTGTCGAACTTGAACTACATAGATAAATTAAAAACTTTCAGAAAACTTAACAAGCACAAAACGAGAACATCTCAAAGAATTTGTAGCCTTTATTAAACAAATTTACATGCGCTTTAGTTGGTCTAAGCTTTAAAAAAAATAGAGTAGGTTTCATGCTAAACGTTCAACTGACTGAAATACTTGAATTTCTCCACCACTACCACCGGTTACATAAATACATAATTTTTTGCTGTATTATTACTGGAGTACATGATTCCACTTGTAACTGCATCCATAGATGTAATACAAGATACATTAATTTACACTACTTTAGAAATTGAAAAGTTTACTAGTTTGATATTTCCAGCCAGCATGGCCGGAGATCGTATCCAATACTAAATAGTGGCTTAAAACTTGGAACCAGTTGCTTGTCATAAGTAAGAATACCAGTACAAGTTTCATCATGTTCTTTAAAATCTATCGACAAAATTTAAATTTTGTTATATCGTACATACGCATGAATAAAAACTTATTTTCCAACAGCTATTTTGTGGCTTTACCTCTTTTGTTTGATGTATTATGTAAAGCTAGATATAAGAAAACAGAGTTGTACTAAAGATATAAAAATCACCTTCCTAATTACCCCGATCACCTACACAAGAGCAGTGGAAGACAAGCGCATTTCCCTTGATGCTGATATGGAGGAAAAATTCGTTAGTTCGGGTGTTAGAGCAAACAAGCGATTAATTTGACACTAACTGGAAGCAAATGGAAAAAGCCCTTCATTTCGCAACGTGCAGGGATTGAAGTTAATCCGCGATTAACGCGCCTGTATACACGGCCCTTTTAGTCTGCCACCAAACAGATTTACTGAAACCACTGAGCAGAAAATGGCAGAGCTAGAACTGCGAAAGAACAGGGCCGACATCCTTTCTTGCTTGCGTTTTTACGTATTTTCATGTAAAATAATTATTTAATGTGACTGTTGTTTATTTATGTCTCTTAAAACAAATTCGTATCTTTTTCAGCTTTTGCACTTTTAAAAAAGTGTTTCACTAACGTAATGATATTGCATATGTAGTTCGGAAACCAAGCAACAATCAACCAATGGGTTGCTTCTGAAAATTCTGTCAAAAGGAAGCAAAGATACTCGTAGTACTGTCGGTCGGAAAACTGATGCTGATGACTTTTTGGGTAGCGAAAGGTGTCATACTCATTGACTTTTGGAAAAAGGAAACAAAAAACTATTATATCAAAATACTACAGTGAGTTATTGGCCTGATTCAACAAGTTGAAGCAGGAAGTGATGCTTCACCACAGCAATGTACTAGCTCATTCATCCGGCAATGTCGCTACCAAAGTGGATGAATTGCGTTATGACTCGCTGCCGCACCTCCCATCCCCACACATATTCGGCCGGCCTGGACCCCTACGATACCTTCTTGTTCCCAAATATGTAGAAATGGCCCGCGGGAACAACATTTAGATCAAACGAGGCCATCGTCGAGACAGAGGTATACTTGCACAGCTTGACAATTCCTATTTTTTCTATTTCTTGTTATTTGCGAGAGGTGCATATCCCTGGAAGCAAACTATGTTGAGAAATAAATAATTTGTGTTTGAAAAATACTTCCTAATACGGGTACTTATTGAACCGTCCTCATAGTATGGTTGACAGTGATAGTCCTATTATTATATAACTATGTTACAGTTGAATAATTTTGGAGCTAGGTGCGGCAACTTTTCTCAAAGCATCTACAATGGAAGTTCATACAGATTTTAAATACGCCAATATCTGGCAGCAGTATTAAAGCTCTACCATTTGAAAGGCAGTTTTTGCGGGATAAATATGCCTGATGTTCGAGAGGTGGAATCGGAGCTGAAAAATTCAATGCAACAGCTGGGATTTGAGCAGACTTTCCGCTTGCCGTGTGATCACTCTAACTATTAAGCTACTGTGACAACCTGCCAGAATGACAATGAATTTTCCAACCGATTCGCATTTCTCCCGATAGACCATAAAGAGTGTCTTACAGAGACAAATACTCCAAGGGGGACTTACTGTCGTAAGTGCTTTATGTTCCGGGACTAAATAACCTTTACATGGTAATTATTATCTATTTATGCCAACAGATTTACTGCTGGTGTTTTGAACACACAAGTTGTGCGTGGGCAATGTTTGAGAGATAGATTCGGAACTGAAAAAATCAATGCCACAGCTGGTATTTGAAACACATACTTTCTGCTTGTTGTGCGGTCGCTCTAACCATTAAGCTACTGTGATAATCTGCCAGAATGACACTGAGTTCTCAAACATTGTCTAGACACGGCTTGTGTGTTGAAAAATACCAGCAGTAAGTTTTTTGGCATAAATAAATAGCAATGCCTTAAGTGTTTCATCCTTGAAGTAACACTCGAAAATGTTTCTTACTGATTGATTGATTGATTCATTGAATAGGAACATATTAAAATATCTCAACAGAATTGGTTTTCAATCAGTGGCTGCGTCAATTATGTGTTCGTGAGTAAGCAGGATTAATACATTTCAGATTCAGACATTAGCATATATTGAAACAATTTTATTTGTTATTACCAGCTACTAACCTTATAAACCAGATCGCTGAATCGCGTCCGAGGATGCCAACCGTATGCTTTGCCATCCGAGTCGGATACATCGTCCATAATGCCAGAGTCCAGTCTTCTCTCCCCGTCACCTAATACAATGTTGTACCTCACACGACAGCGATGATCAAAACCAGTCAGACGATTCAGGTACACCGACACTCGACCATCACCTCCTCCTCCTAATTTATAGAGAAACGACATCATTTATGACACATTAAAGGGTTCATTCAAGTCAACTTATCCAATATACCTAAAGTACTAAATCTATATCTACTGCCTAGATTTAAAAGTAAATGCATCTTGTGTTACGATGTGAAATTTAGTAAATATTTCCACAATGGTTTTCAAATGTGACTTATTTATATTTGATCTTATAAAGAAGATAAATCATTTGAGGTTCCATCGCTTACAGAAAACTTGTTTCTTAATTGTTCTTAAGCTGATATATTTGCTTTGAAACAGTACTAGAAGGCTTTTTAAGAACTTAGTAAAGGTGTTATTTAAACTAGCTCAGATAGAAATTATTTTGACTTACGTTTCATCCTTCTAGTTGCTCTTAACCTTTTTTTTAGAGTGTATAGATTGTAGGCAGCTTTGAGGAATGATTTTGAGGGATATTTACGTGAATCACTTCATGTGCTTCTAGATATCTTATGCAGCCATCTTCCTGTTATAGTTAGTACTTAATAATACTATTTCAACTCCCTCTGTGTACATATTTTAATATAGTGTTTTTATGTTAAAAGGCAGCCCATCTTTGCTGACGTTTGCCTCTTTTTGCGAGTGTGTCGTAGAACCCTACGCTCCTTCCCTCTACCAATTTCTTTCATTTTACCGTAAGGATAATATTAAAATAATTAAACTTGCGTATCAGAAAATAATCTTTTAACCTTGGAAGAGACAGCAGTACGAAAGCATGCGGTGTTGTTTATTAGAAGAGACACAGTTCTTCACTAGGCGCATTCACGAACTTTTTACGCCTGCAAACAATGACTGGATTGAATAGTTGGAGGCTTTCATGGCTAGAGTCAGAATAATAGCTAGAAATTACTTCCGGGCATAGAAGCTGTGGTCTGCTGGAGTTTTGAAGTCACAACAGTTGTCACTGAACCTTCGCAAAGAAGATTAAGACCATGTCACTGATGATGTCCACCGAAACGTCCGGACTTCAAAACTCCAGCAGACCACGGCTTCTAAGTCCGGAAGTAGTTTCTAACAATAATAATGGTTGAATTATTATTGAATAGAAGATAGAAAGGTATGAACCGAGTGAAACATTAATACAGTATCGTCTTCAATATATTTCGAGATGCATCTTTAAGAACTATGTAATACACGTCGTGAAGTTATACTATATAAGTTCTCTGCTAAAATACATAATACGCTCGCATCACTTCAGCCCTTGAGAGTGTCCCTTATAGGTGTCGTTTAAAGCTTACAGCACAGAAAGGATAGGACATTATCATGGGACTCCGAACGAAATGTATTACATGCTTGTGATGCGGGTAACGGCCTTGGGGCATACCCTATAAATGAAAAGCAATGTCTAGCATAGAAATATATATTATGTCCTATTACTTTCTCTACTACGTATAGTAAGAAGTGGAAGCGTTACATTCCACCCAAAAATTCGATGTCGAGATTTCACTGGAAATACATCTTTTTGAGGCCCCCTGATTCCAGAAAAAGCATTTTTAGAAAAAGGTCCGTTTGTGTCTGTGAGTCAATCTGTGTCAGTCTGTGGGCAGCATAACTCAAAAACGAAAAGTCAGCTAAAAATTAAAGCTGGCATTTAAGTGTAATATATTTCAAGGATGCGACACGAATATTTTAAGGAAGATTGCTCAACCCTAAACTACCCTTTACATGAAAAATTTTTAAAAAAAATTTGATTTTCTCGAAAATGGCTCTTGGGATTTTGATAAAAATACATATTTGAGGTATTTTTATGACAAATGAAATTTATGTCTTGAATTTTCTGGCTATTGACCATATTATAATCCTATTTACTCTGGATGAGTTTTGCATAACTGGTAAACTGTAAGAGATAGACCAAATCTTACTCACCAAACATGTTGGTTTTTATAAAACGCACAATTTATGTCTGAATAATTTTTTTTTGAGTGAACCATTTCGGAGATATTCCTTGTTATTTGCGTGAGTTTTGGAAAACTTATACTTCCGTCAAATAGAATATTGTTTTATTAATTTTTTATGTGTTAACTATGCAAAGAGAACGGAATTTGAAAGTTTTAAAAGATGTGACTATTGCTCCAAGCCTTTTGTATTCCTATATTCCCCTCACACCTACAAGGAAATTATAAGATAATTTCTGCAAGTGTTTGTCTCAACTAACATGAAAAAGATATAGGAATAAGAGTTTGTAAGAATGGTAAATACAAGAGTAGAGAAAGTCATGAGAATGCAACACATCAGATTTCCTTAAGATCAATTCTTTTTATTTTGAACCATATTCTCCGTAGAGGAGAACACAATTTCAACAGTTAATTCATGTGCTAAAGCACATTCACAGTGTAACGCACATGTAAATACACTAAACAGGTATTTTTAAATTATTCTGGTTGCCCAATGCTAAGAAGCACAGTTCATAACATGTCGATTTAGGCTGGAATTTTTATTGTCATATATGCTAAGTACTAAGCGATCTGAAAATAGTCTATAAGCGATAAAAGTAAACCTGCAGTGTGGATCTTAGTTGGGCAACGCTAAAATCTTACTGACTGTATCTCAAAATGCTTAAGGTTTGACGCATACTTACCTTAATCTCATTTTATTACAATTTAAAATGTATGCTTTGGACAACACATATGAGTGGCATTCAAAAAGTTTTGCAAGTACAGTCTTGAAGTCCGAGCTATTGATGAAATTCTAAAACCCATCCTCGCAATTCTTCGTTTTCTTTAGTAATATCCTAGTCTTCTTTACCAGCTATTGACAGAGGATGTAACTCAACAGACTGAACCAGTACTATGGTTATGCACATTTTAACTTAAACTTGTGATATTTTGATAGCTTAAGGACCATTGTTTCCAATTGTTCTAGTCACATTTTGTACTCATTAATATCCAACAATATAAGGTTGATTACAAAACTCTTTGAATGCCCCTCGTACATAGATAGGGCATTCACCACCTTCTAAACTATGTCCCAGTTCTTGTTTTACCTGATGTCTCTCGGCCCATATTCATTATAATAAAACGTGTTCACAGTAATCAACTTACCGATTTCTTTGGAGCCATGTGGAAAAAGCGCCAGGTTCCAGTCGAAACCCCCGAAGGCAAAGTAAGTGCTTTCGAATTTCTGCGGACTGCCTTTGCCTGCTGAACTTGCGGGACCGGAACTGGGGATGTGGTGGTTGCTATGGTGATGATGCCGATGATGGTGATGGTGGTGTAGAGAACCGAATATGGAATGTGGCACTCGGAACTCTGTGTCGTAAATTGTCCTTATGTTACCCATTGTAAGTTCCAACTGGAACTCTCCATTTGTGTCTGTGAAGTTCCTCGAGTAGAGATCACTCACTGGAATGTAGTTTCGATTTCCTTGTGCCGGGGAGTCGTATGTGAACTTAACTTGTTTACCTGCGGATGAAAATGTAATGCCAAGGAATTGTTAAACTCAAAGTGAATCAGGAATGTCGCTGAATGAAAATGGGGGAGGACACAATAGTTTTATTTTATATCTTTATTGTTCTCAATAAAGAATAATAGTTTTCTAATCAAGATAAGATAGATAAGAACGCTTAAGTATAGACTTTAAAATACCACTTCCTGCAGTATCAAGGAATCTCTCCATTCTTACTGTTATTGGGAATTCTTATGCTTACCACTTTTCCCTTCACTTGGTAAACACAATTCTGAAACTCTTATTAAATAATGAGGACAAATATTTACTATTATGGTATACCATCATATATACATTTCCAGAATGGGCAGAGACATAATTGATATGCAAGGAAGAAAAGGATTTTCTAACTTTTCACGCAATGTTTACAATTAGAACATAGCCATATAACCTCAAAGTAATGGTAAAATTGAGCGTTGTAATCGGATTATGTATGCAAAACTGTGTTCTTGGCTTAGAATTTTAAAAGTTTTCCGGTAAATAAGGTTTCAATAAGCTCCTCCAGATGCATTTCATTGCATAGGATTCCTGATTTGCACGCCTACTACTGTCGTTCCTCATGAATCATGAGTCATGATGAATGTTCTATCAGCAAAGAAAATGTAGTAATTGTCAATGATGTTACCCTCCAAGTTCCTACCCTTTCAAAACGTACTAATGAGTAAACATGACATGGGAAATAAGCATAATTTGTTAGCGGAAAGACTGAACTATTCATTTTAATTCACTGTATCTATCGTTAAGCTGCAGAATGGAAGATAACTCTATGCTACATTAAGTGATCTGGTTCCTTCTTGTTCCCTCTGGCTCTTTACTCTCATTAGAGGATACTTGGGAGACGTCCTTTCGTGACGACTGGTCATCGATGGTCTTCATGGATCCGGGCGGCCCGAAACATCACGAGGAAGAAAGCGAGCAGGAGTGAATTTCGTGCAATAATCAGCTGTTTCATATTCTCTATATTTATATGTATTTAGCTGACCTTTTGTTTTTGTTCTTTTTTATAGCAATCTCCTCCAACATGATGTATCGGACGATGAATGAATGAATGAATGAAATTAGTGAAATGGTATGTCTGAGCTTTACAGAGTTTTAAGTTACTGACATTCATTTTCTCAGCATAAGGGAAAAATTCCGAAAAAACCTTATCCGGATAACTCACCCTAACCGAAATTCGAAATCGCGACCTCTTGAATGTGAGGCAGACACGCTACCATCACATCACAGAGGTGGGCTTATATGTTGCTGGATGAAATCTCACTTAAGGTATTAATATACGCCACACCTGTGATCATAACCTTAAGTGTAGAAGAAGCTGTGTCGAGAATAACTCATTGTTTCGTTCACTGATTCGCTTGTATACCATTATAAAAGTTTCTGGAAGCTTCCAGAATTATCTCGCTGCGTCGCGAGGGTTTCTTGAATTTACCTCCGGGAGATTGCTCCTTCGTAACTCCCCATATCTCTTCAACCGACCAGTGGTTCGGCGCCATCCACTTGATACACCTGCACGTAGCTGTGTAATAATATACGAGGGGTGTCTCAAAAGTAAGTTACACTATTTCTGTTAAAGCGTACGGTAGGCGGCTAAAAGTCCGGGAGTGGTAGGAAACCTTGATCTGGGTGCAGTGGCAACAATGTAAAATTTCTAGGTGTCTACTTTTATCCCTTGGACCTCACAATAGTAATAATGGACACTCCAGTCGTTCCTACAGCCAGTTACAAAGTTTGCGCGGTAATCTCTTTTTTGACGTCAAAAAGTAAATGTGTAGCTGAAATTAATCGTTAGTTGTGCAGTGTACGGTAAAGGGGTTATGTCAAGATCAATGGTTTCTCGTTAGTGTCAAGGGTCCCTAATGACTAAGCTGTCGACGGGCCCTTAAACACGACACACTCACTCACTCGCTCGCTCACTCACTCACTCACTCACTCACTCATTCACTCACTCACTCACTCACTCACTCACTCACTCACTCACTCACCCACCCACCCACTCACTCACTCACTCACTCCCTCACTCACTCACTCACTCACCCACTCACTCACTCACCCACCCACTCGTTGGCCTAAGTCGTTCATTGGAGGTGTGGAAACGAAAGGTAGAGCCAACCCCAAAAAACGCAAACGTTGCATCGGCTGGCAAGGTCACGGCCACGATATTCTGGGATTCGAAGGGAGTACTGTTGATCGATTACCTGACCCGTGGGACCCTGATGATGAGCTAAAACAAGAAGGGAAAGATATCTACCAGTTTGGCGAGAGAGTGGTTTGACACTGGGTTAAAAAAAAGTTGTTATCACGGTATCATAAATGTATTGACATTCGAAGAGATTATGTAGAAAAATAGTTACTAAATGTACGAGAGCTTTCAAAATATGCGACTTTTGAAATATTAAAAGGTTTTGTTATTTATTTACTTTTGAGACACCGCTCGTATAAATCATTTAATATACACAGTTATACAGATGTTGGAACTGATGCTAACGGAACTTCTTATTTAAAAGGACTTAAATCTCTTTACAAATTTCTTCCAAACTAATTGAAGTGATTCCCTTAACTACCAAATATACTTGTTATAAAATGGAATGCACTAAACGCAAAAATGTGACTGAGAATAATCATTTAACTCCATCCTCTCGTCCTGGGATCTTAAGCGATAGAAAGCAGTAGAGCTCTCAAGTTGAAAATGTGCTACTTATCTAAGCTCTGTGTATGTGTTTTGTAGCCTCGCTTTTGGAATCGCTCGTAATCACAGACTATGAATGGCATTGCATTCCTGATGCAGAGCACCGCCATTTTCACGCATGAACTCTGCCCAACTTTGCTAATTCCCTTTCAGGCGTAAGGCACCGACAGCAAGCCTTCATTATCTACTTCTTGATGTTGCCGATAAATGGCTTCCATGAAACGTTTTGCACGTTGAATTTAAAGATCGGAAGTAACAAAAGACACAGAAAACTGGAAGGGGGAAAACATATTATGAGAGCTGGGCTGCTTCACACCGTATGCCGGGCGGACGAGGAAAACAAGGCGTTCTAGGTCCGGCTGCCTCGTGCAACTATTTGTGTGTACGTTACTGTAACAATGTAAGCGGCAGATACAAAAGGGACTTTTTAGCACCTTCTTGAGAGTTCTAGTTGAGTCATTTTCGGTGCGCGAGCGCGTGTATGTGAACCTCGAGATATAGCGGTGTGACAAGGACACGAGGCCAGCTTGCGTGTGTCAACATGAAAGTTACGTCAGTGAGTCGAAAGCTTAACACAGATTGTCTCGTCGTAGTTTAGTGTATGAGACAGAGAAAGTGAGGAAAGATACTGAAAGGACAGAGCCAGGTTATGAGAAAAACCGTTGTGAGTTATGATAGCATGAAAGACTAGTCTTTGTTAACAACCAGAAGAAAACTGCGTGCTTGTGGTAACATTTTAGAAGACAATGAAGTGATAGAAAAGTAACCGGACTGATTTTGCCGTTTTCTTACAACATGGACAGTTGGTGATGAATAGCATTATCTGAGGAATAGAGCATTTAAAAAGGGTGAGTTAATTGGAATAAACAACACTTTCATACTCACTGTTTACTTGAATCATTCCAAGAATTTGAGTCAATAATGTTTCTGGAAATCCATCATGGTACAACCTCTTGGTTTCCATTATTATATAATACTTCTCCACGGAGTTATAGCATACCACATAATGGCATTTAGGGGTATAAGTGTAGATATTTGTACCAGCAATTTTATTGAGAACAGAGAAGTGAAAAATATTACATCAATTTCGCTCAATTTGTGGACTTACTTAACTCACTTAAGAGTACTATGTTATCAGGTTGGTTAGTACGTACAAGTAGGCGTGCCACAGAAAACATGGCGCATAGTGGACGGAATGGATGTTACAACACGGTAACGAATGCTATATTGGAACTAAGTTCTAAGCCACAGACTAGGGTTCGGTTCAGATCGGACCGGGCCGTACCTAGGGAGTTTGGCTCGTGTATACCTCTACTACTTATAATTTGATAGAAATGTCATTTTGTGAGCTTGATATAACAATATTTATCCCACTCATATTCATATTGACTTTTAGCAAGTATTTAGTGATGAATGAATAGTTACTCTTTGGTTCCAAGCATTGTGGTCACTGCGTCACAATAAGATGATCAAGAGGATTAAAACAAAGATTTGTTGACAGACGGCGGCAGAAACCACCCCCCTAGCAAAAAAAATCAGCGGAACAAGCAAACTGGGCTTTTATAGTTGCGGTTCATCATTGTTCGACATTTTCAGCTCAGTAGAAGAGGGAGGGACTAATCATTTCTGAGAATAGACACAATGACATTCGAAAACACAGCACCAATGTTTTAGGTGTGGGTGGCGTGTGTGTGTAACTTAGATGAATGGATCAAGCGAAATGTCGAAATAGCAATGCATCATGAGCTTGTCATGTTATGAGGTTATTGGTGAAAATCATGAATTAATTACTTGTTTTGTGATAACTTTCCTTAAGTAATTTAATTAACAAATGTCAAAGCGTCACTGGAGATGTTTAAAATAGAAAAATGATAAAAAATGCCAGTCTTTTTTAAGGGCTTAAAGGAGCTGTATTCACAAGGGATGTCTCAGCAGTAGCCATAGTTGCCCAATTCCATTCGAAAGTTGAAGAATTTTGTATTAAGGTATCACAGGCAAAATTAAAAAAAAAAAAAAAAAAAAAAAAATTAGGATTTTGAATTTTGAATATTAAAGACTTTTGTAATAAGAATGTGCATTCAGAATTCTTTTTTATGTAAATAAGATACTTAATTTGCGTATTAACACCGTCATGTTTATGGAAGGCTAGATTTCACTCTTGAATTATCATTTTTTAGGGGTGACACAATGCTCTGAAGATAGAATGTGCACCTCCTTATACTTCAATACATGAAGTTGAATGTATTTGCAAAATTTAAATCATTTAAGTCTCGCTGGAAATCACCGTGTGTTATTTTTAGAATTGCGCTCATCGTCTGAACAAGCATATCTGAGCTCCGTTTCTTACTCATTTTAAATAAAATGTTAAGTGAAGAGTGGAACTCTGACGATTCTGTGCATCTCCTTTTGACGCCGTCTCCAATCTCGTTCTCCATTATATCTGCTTCCAGCTGCTCCAGTGAAGAACAATGAAATCTTTATCTGCGGGTGTGCGTAGGCGGTTGTGAGAATCAATAACATCAGTTTAAGTTGACTGATGAATGGTGGCTAATAATTGTCTATTTGAAGTAAGTTATCGAGAGTAATGGTTGAAGAATTAAATTGTTTCTAAATCTTATCACTTGAAATGGTAGCTACTAACTTATATCTGCTAACTTCTGACGTATACAAGGTATGCGGTTTGAAACAACTACTGACATTAATAATAATGCGAAGAGTGCGTTGCTCTTAGTCGAAGGAACAAGCTGAAGCTACCGCTAAATCTATGACTCGAGCACGGTTTTTAAGCGCTTCGGAATGCCGATAGTTAATCACAAGAGAACTTGTCTCTGTAAAAACCGAAGAAAAAGAGGTATATTTTAGCAAAATACATTCTTTTATTAAGTCCCGCCAACACTAGCCTAACTAATCGCCTTTACCTCAGCACTTGTCACAGAATTTTGCTAATGAATCCTGTTTCACATGACAAATTTCAGCCAGAGCGTTCCTACATTACGTATTGAATGTACCGTAGAATATTATTTATTATAATTATTTTAATACCATTTTTATAATTTCTTTATAAACCTAGAAGTTTTACTCCTCAATATTTCCGGTACCAACACTGACATGAGAAGCATTTTACTAAACCCGAAAACTAAGAATGCACTTTAATAATTATATTTAATATGAAAATGACGAATAATTTAGTTATTAAAACATTATCAAATACAAAAATGTAAACTTTAAGCTTCAAAATGTGATTCCTAGGACGAGAGAATCTTCCGTTCCTCTTTATTACACAGTATAGACATACTAATGCGTTGCTATGTTATTCATAACGTCAACGTTAACACACAGCTCCTTCTACTACTGCTGTGCATTAGCTGAAAGCACTGCAAACAAATTAATCACTGCATTATGGTTTTTGTCGTCAGGAGAGTGCGCGTATTTTGGGAAATTTTTTCGTCGTTATATTTTCTGTATTCTATATCTCCGTAACTACGTGTACTTTGCAGGAAAAAATATCCTAGACTCAATATTTTACTTTCAGTTTATCGATCCAGCACACGACATTTTTCCTTTACTCTGATCTTTGGCTGGTATTCCACTGATAAGCTTTGTGTAAAAAGGAGGTAAGTGCAATTTCTGAAGCTCTTCCAACTTGAAAGGCTGCTGATAGGATACCTAGGACAGATTTAATCTAAAAAAAGCATCCATATTATGGATAGTGTGTAGTGACCCATTACTATCAGGTGGATAAAAGGTATGGTGTATAAAAGATGTCTGTCAATGAGGAAGGAATTAGTTTTTCTGAGAACATTAACAGCTGCCTAGGTTCATATTCACTGGTATCTCGCAATAAGAAATCTAGTGGCCAGTACCAAATAGCCTTTGTGACTATTCTATGTTGCATAATACATTTTACATCCGAATGGTTAGTATATAAATAATATCCCACAAAGGAACTAAGAAACAGCTTTGCTGATTCCCTGAAAAACGACTTCTCCGAAAAGCGATGAACAATCAGAATTACTGTAACAGCCAAGAGATATATTCATATCTACTCTTTGTGTATCTGTTTCTGACAAGTTTTACAAGTCCCGGGACCATTTTCACTATATTTACACATTTTGTAAATCACAAACTTTGTAATATGTGAATGCCTGTTTCACAATGCAACTTTACAAAAACAATTACAAAGTAACTTTTATAGACTTTACATGTTTTGTTTTCACAAATAAAATGGCCATTTCACACATTTGTAAAGCGTATTTTGGCCTCTAATTTGGTTACTATACATTTAAATATATTTTGAACAACTTAATAATGAATAATTATTTTTCGCTCACAAAATATGTTTATTTTTCCGTTGTTAATTTTACAAGAATCATAAAAGCTGACTGTCGTCTCAGTCACACTACAAACTACGACAGCATGTAACTATGTCATTGTATTCATACATTCATTTTCCTACATCACCCCCTTCTCAGCCACCACACATCTTCCAAGAAGGGGGCTGGTCACCCTCATTTTGTAGTTCTTGCTGTACTTGGCATATCCGCCATTTGGGTTTGTTCTTCTTTTATGCGATTATCATGAGCCAGTATATATGCTGCTTTTAATCTAAGGATATGCCTTTCATCCTATCATTTATTTTCACACCAAATAATTTTTCTGTACGTTCCATGACTTCATATGGACCTTGATACGGTGCTTCTAGAGGTGCCATTACTTTATCAACTCATACAAATACATGGCTTGCTTTATTGATGTCTTGGAGTACAAATGATTTTTCCTTTGACTTATTAGGATATTCAACAGGTTTGAGTTGATTCACGTATTTCCTCAAGTGCACAACAAATGTTGCCAATTCCGCATATCAGGATGGTTGAAAAAATGTCCCGTTTCTCCAATATTGGCGTTGCTATCTTCTCTGATAGAACAACGTAGTCCCAATAAGATTGTAGGTAATATACTGCTCCATTTAAGATTTTCGGAGCACGAATAGGTGCTTTAAGTCACCCTTGAAATCTTCCAAATTTTCCATTTGATTTCGGATGATACGGGGTAGCTTTAGTTAATTTACAGCCACATATTTTTGTAAGTGTTTGGAAGAGTTCTGAGCAAAATTGAGTTTCCTGATCAGTCACTATTTGACGTGGTGCTCCAAACCGAGTGACCCAAGAGTTAAAAATTCTTGAGCTACAGTTTCTGATGGAATGTTTTTAAGAGGAACAACTTCAGTCCTGTTGGTAAATCGGTCCATACGTGTGAGACAATAAACATACTCTTCCGATGGAGGTAGGGGCGAAATCAAGTCTATGTGGACAACTCTAAATCCTTCACCATTATTTGGCGGCTCCGTGGCCGAGCGGTTAGCGCGCTCGCCTACCACCGAGGCGGCCTGGGTTCGATCCCAGGGACCCGCATGTGGTATTCGTGGTGGACGAAGCGGCGTCAGGGTGGGTTTTCTCCGGGTACTCCGGTTTCCCCCGCCATCTCATTCCACCGGTGCTCCATCTTCATTCCATGTATCATCAGTGTCACCGCCTGCGGTGCCGTAGTAGTAAAAGCGGGCGTTAAACACTACAAACATTCACCATTATTTGGAAAGTACCCTAGGGGTGTCCGAATATGTCTGGTGGCTATTCTTCTAGCAAGCAATACATGTTTTTTTCCCCAGTGACTATATCGCGCTCTATATTCCGCCAGAGAAATCTGGTTGTTAACATCTTCACATAAGTTTTAATTCCTAGGTGTGCCATATTATGGTCATGCTGAAAAATACTACACCTAAATTTTTGTGGAATATATGGGTGAATATGTGGTAGTGAACAAATCGCATCATATTGTCATTTGTGTTTTAAATTCCAATGAAGAATGAGGGCTAGATGGTAGATTATCTAATTCATCTCCATTCTGGGCGTGAGCGATTGCTTCATAATCAGTTGGTTCTAGTTCTTCAACTCTCAATAAATGGTCAGCAACTACCTTTTTTCTTCGAGGTACATGTCGGATATCTGTGCTAAATTGAGAAATATTATACTGAAGATATCTCAACTGTATCGGCGATGCGTTTTCATTTTTTTTTTTGTTTTTTTTTGTTTTTTGTTTGTTTGTTTAGATGCAAACCCAAGTGGTGCATAGTCATTGTAAATAACGATATAACTTCCTTCTGTCAGCTATATGAAATATTTCACAGCCATATAAATGCTGAGTAACTGTTAGCCATATGTGGAATATTTCTGCTGAGGTTGAGAGAATTTTTTCGAGGAAAATAGACTACCAGTTAACATTTTCATTTTATTGCAAAGTTCGAGGCGTCAAAAAATAATGCCAATTCACAACTGGTGTCTGGATTTGTTGATAGAGCTGCATGAGCTACGCCATTCTTGCATTTCTGGAATTGTTCAAATACTTCTGTAGTTCATTCAATTTTTCTCTTGCCATTTTTGTTTCACTTTTAAGGCATTCGTTTAGCAGAGCTTGATTTTCTGCAGCATGTGGAAGATGTCGACGATAGAAATTAATAGTTCCTACAAATGCACGTAGTTCCTTCACAGTTTCAGGTTTCTTGTGATTTAATATAGCAGCTACTCTTTCTGGATCTGACTTAACACCTTCTGGTGTTATTAGATGTCCTAAGAAAACCACTTCTTTTACACCAAATACGGACTTGTCTGCGTTAATTCTCAGACCAAACTTGTCAAGTTGATTAAAAATAGTTTAAGTGACGTTTATGCTCTTCTGGAGCTGTGGATGCCATAAAAATGTGACCCAAATAAGCACAACGGAAATCTGGTCCCTTAATAGCTTCGTTAATAAATCTTTGGAAAGTACCGGGTGCGTTTCTTAAATCAAACGGCATAAAGTTGAATTCATAGAGACCGAATTGAGTAATTATTCCCGTTTTTGCTTTGTCTTCTTCAACGACTAGAATCTGACAATAAGCGTTTAGAGAATCAATCGTGGAAATGATTTTCTTGTTCTGAAGAATGTTGACTTACATAATCGATTCTTGGAATTGGATATCGGTTTGGGAGGGTCCTGTCCTTTAGACGACGTTAATCTCCGCAGACTCTTCATTGTCTATTGAATTTTGTTGTTAAATGCAGTGGATTAGCCAGTTGCGGATTAGATGGTTTGATTATACTGTGATTTAACAAAAACTGAAATTCTGTTTTGCAATGTTTAATTTATGAGGGTCTAATCGGCTAGCTTTACTGTATACCGGTGGTCCAGCTCATGTCCCAGTATGATGTTGAACGTCATGTTTTACTTCCTTCGTTTACTTATTCCAGGAAAGTTCTGCCTAAGTCTCGAAAATTCACAAATAGAACCTAGTGAACTAACAGAATCTTTGTTTTCGCATAAACTTGCTTCGACTGAAAACTGGAGCTTAGTATTACTATCAATTTTTAGTTCTTTAAATCAAAAGTAGGCCGAAATGATGCAGGAAGCCAGGGCCTAGTGTGCCTTTAAACACTTCAGCCACAATAAATGACCATTGAAAGGAGCGCTTTAGCCCTACATTTAAGTTCATTATTTTGAAACCATAGGCATTAATTTGTTAGCCGTTAGCTGCATACAATTTGAAATTAGTGGGTTTTGGCTTAAGGTTGACTGGTACTGGTATAACGGAGATGCCAGAAACATTTGTCTCGAAGTTCGATCTTTAGGAAATAAGTGAAATTGGTATTCCTTCTGCGGTAGAATTCTAGGCCGCTGTGCTGTCTGCCGCGTTTGGTTTCCCTTATTCATCCATTGGGAAGCTTGGATATATTTTTCAGGTAGACATCACGAACCAAATCGAAAATGATAATAATATTGGCCATTCTTGATGAATTTGGGGCAACTTCCACTTCGGCTGCGGAATGGCTTTGAACTGCGATTTTAGCTTCTTCTAAACTCCTTTTCTAATTTATTGAAATTCTAAGGCTTTCACGGCCGGTGTCAATATTAGAAACAATATATTCCGGGCTTATGGGCCGTGGTCTACTGGGCTTCTTCTTCCCAGACGTTTCGTCTGCGACTAAGGCAGACATCATCAGTGGCGGCGAGGTCGAAGTATCCTAGTGGAGATTTCACAGTTGCTGTTGATATATATACTTAATAATTAATAATTATTTTCCGTCCACAAAATATATTTATTTTTCCATTGTTAATTTTACAACAATCATAAAATTGATTAACGTTTCAGGTCACACTACCAAATGCGGCAGTGTCTTTTTCGTTGTATTCACATCCCTTTACTTGTAAGGTAAAGAATTAATGTAAATAAGTTGAGGGTTTGTAAACAAAGCTATATATTAATGTGTGAGAAAAATAAAGAATCAAAGATATACGAACAATTTTTAATAAGCCCACAGTACAATATCAGTAAACATTTCATAAAATGTTGTTCGGTAGCTGTTCCAGTGATTCATGTAACAATGAAATTCATGCAAGGAAAGGTTGAAGACGTAAATATAAGCTTATAATTGATGACTTCATGTTTATGAATGAAATTAGGGGTTTCAAACCAGTCTTTTAGCGATGGAGTTACTATTGCAAGATACTGAACATCACGTTCAGCAAGCAATCGACAAACGTGGAGGCGTAATCTCTTAACAACTGTGCGTAGGTTTAAACTTTCATGCAATAACGACCTATGACAATAGTTTTTACTTGACATTTTAATATTGAGGGTAACAGTGAATAGTGATCACCTTATTGAGATACTATAAGAAAGATTTAGCTGCTATTTTTATATGAAGATTGCAAAATATATCATTAGAAACTGAACCACATGTATTGTAAGTAAGTTTATTTTGACACTGTCATACAATGTACAGATGGACACGTCAACATAAAATTCATGTAAGGAATAAAAACATTAATTGTTTATAAGATAATCCTTTAAACAGGTTTTAAAACTGTTTAAAGATTTGATACACACGATTTATTTTAGCAAATTATTTACCACGTTACTTATGGAGCATATTGGTGACTTTAGATTCCTATAATGCGCTCGCTATACGTATATCACTTTTGTTTCTGGTATCGTAATTGTGTACATCTGTATTTAAGAAACATGATTCGGAATATTTTTTGTAATATAAGGCAGATTTATAAATAAAAATAGATGTAAGAGTTAAATTTTTAAATATACTAAAAGCATCTCTAAGAGAATCCCTAGGTCTTAAAATTGTGGATGCCCATTGTCTTTCACTCTTTACAAGCTGTATGGCCTGTGCCATTGTAGATTTCTGTTTTAAGATTTATTCATTATTTCAGAAAACGCACCAAACAATATAGATCTCTCGTTCCTGATTTTCGCTAAAATAGGAATTTTCTTTCCTTTGTGACATTAAATGGAGTGATACTGAATATTGTATTGGAATCCAGCTTCGCATTTAAATGAACCAACATAATAAGGCAAATTCTGACTATCAAATCAAAGTATCTACCTATAAAAACACATATCTCCAGCATAGTCAATATACATCAATGCGAGAATTTGTACTTGTGTGTTGTTAATATTCGTAGTTATAATCTTTACATGCAGCGAAGTAGCTTTCTGTCTTTAACTTTAAAGCAAATCATTATGTTTATCCAACGAGTTAGATATTTGGAGACCAAACGTAGATCATTAGTGATGTTTGCAACGCCTGGTTAGTGTTATTTGAAACTGGAATGGGCAGAATGTTTACGTTTATCAATGGTTTATCTGGATTTGTAAGTTCCTCAATCTTTACACACTAACAAATTTTAATTGTGAAACATAGTTCATAAGTATTTTTAAATTGTTAATATGCAAATTGTGGTTGCTTGGTTGGTTGCTGAGGTGGAACACTTGGCAGTGAAGCCACTCGTTCGCTCACAGTTCACTATTTTTCAAAGATGATGTCTTTCGGGACTGCTGGGCATTTTTTGAGATGGTGCTGGTCCTTTCTTCGTTTAAACTGCACAGTGGACAGTCGGGTTATTCCGTGGAGGTGTTTTGCCATGCAGTCATGTCCTGTGAGCAACCTGAATTTTGCAACTGCCTATTTCCTTGGTGATTCAGGTATTATGTTCTGGTTTTGGCAAATCTCTTCCCATATTTTATCTTTAGTATTTTCTATATACAGTGTTTCAGTTTTCAATTTGCTTTGTAATTTAATGAGTCTTTTGACAGAATGGAAGTATAATGTTTTTGTGGATCTATAATGATGTGTACTACCTTCCTTGGCTAGTACATCGACTGTGTCATTAGCAAGTATTCCGCAGTGGGCATTGCAATAAAGTGCATGTTATTCAGCTTAATAATAGTAATAACCTCTGTTAATACGTACCTGAAAATGCTTCATTTACACTGAAATGTACTCGATTCAGGATGGTAAATGTGAAGTCGACATAGACGCGCATTCCTTCGGAGGGGTTCCTCCACACTAGGTATACTCCAAGAACTTTGTCGGTTCTGGAGAATGTGATGGCCCAGCGATGGTATCCGCATGGGAACTCCTTAGATGTGACATCCCGTTCTAAGTCACGGGTCACCGATTTGGTGACCACGAATGTGAATACGTGAGTGTTAGCACGGTCCTGAAGCTTTGCAAACCGGTAGAGCAGCGACATCACAACATCTGCAAAAATGAGAAAATGCACAGGGTAAGATAGTGTAATTGATATATTTGTATAACATTACTTATTAATTTAGGTAGATAATGTATTATTTAATTAGGTATCTTTATCATATTTTGTTAATAAGTAATTCGAGGTATTAAATCAGGAAATCAAGAATTATCCACCATTGTACTATCTTTCACAAAAGTAAATACCCATCTTAAGTGAGACCTGCGCGAAGAGTCACCTAATTCTCAGGCGTACTTGCATAGGTGGTATAAGAATTAAATTAGTCATATGCTTCCCTTGTTGTTCGGAGGACATGGCAGGCATGTCACCTCGCAACCCACATCATCTCGCAGTTTGGAAAAGCAATATTTCAGCAATCCTTCTACATTAACGGGCCAACATTGCAGATTCAACTTCAGTGCACCTGCAGAACATATGTTCCTATGGTGTTTCTATTAAGCTATGGACTAGAACTAAAATGATTCCAGTATTGGTGCTAAATTTAGAAAACGTGAGCAGGCCAAATCCATGTATTCGCTGTAGCTGAACTGGCTAAGGCGTGCTCTAACAAAGGAACAGTGTGAACTGACATGGGTTGGAACCATTTAACATAATTATTTTTATTTCCCTTTTTCTTTTTTCTTGTTTAACGGGAACATTATTTCTTATATAACCCGTGCAAAATATAAAATTATACAAACTAATGGAATCTATTTCTCATAAAGCTCCTCCTTTACGTATATTTATTCCGCGTACAGTTGTAACTTTTGCCGCCGTCTTATGAATGCTGCAGAACGATTAAAATTTTACAACTGAATGCTTCATAAGATATTAATTGCAATTGCTGAAATGAAGCAGGGAACACGTCTACCTCAATTGTGAAACATTCCTCCTGAATTAAGGAAACTGAAGCTATTAACAGTGAAGCAACAAGATTCTACAGTAAGAGCAAATTAGAAACTAAAAACTTCACTTATCTTAGTAATGTTGTAGGTTATTTTTTCAACCACTGACTCGAGTTTCAAGTTGTCTCCAACTCATTCTCAAAGCTATGAGAATGAGTTGGAGACAACTTGAAACTTGAAGCTTCAGAAAATAAACCTGCGAAAGACGAGGATCGAACCCTCGGCAGCTAGTAGTTCTGAATTTCACTGTCACCGACGAAGCGCTTTTGGCTATTCGTCACTTGGGCACTTGTCCTGTATGATATGATATTAAGCTTGCTGTCACTACCTTGGCAGCTAATTTCACTAAAACTTGGAAACTTCGGGTGCACCTTTAGAAATGGTTTAAAAATGTGCTAGCACAACAGCTCTTCGTGGGCTGAGGTTTGCCACCCGGGCGCTGCGTCTCCCACCTCTGACCACCACACGCGTCATGAGTGGGGTTCAGAACTGGAGGGTGGAACGTGGTCAGCGCCCCAATCCCTCCCGACTGGTTATGCGGTCTTCGCGACCTGCGGTAGCTTCTCAGTTGGCTGCTCAGGGACTTATGAGACTGAGTTCACCCCGTGCCAGACCTTCCACCGAGAGAAAAATCCCAACGCCGGTCCCGGGGAGCGAACCGGGTGCTCCGCGCCAGAGGCTGGCGCACTACCACTGTGCTACGGAGTTGGTCTTGTAAGCAATACATAAAACTAAATATTTAACAGTGTGAAATGTAATGGAGTGGAATGTTTAATTCTAAGCAATAAAACAACTATTTTCACTTTGTGTCAAAGGTTATTTGTGTCAACTTTGATGTAAATTGGTGCAATAGCTTAGAAGCCTTTAAGAACCATACGCGCGCGCGCACACACACACACACACACACACACACACACACACACACACACACACACACACACACACAGAGGCCGCGTCGTAGCCAATTGGTTAGACCATTCGCTTCTCACCAAAGCGGCCCGGGTTCGATCCCAGGCAACCGTATGTGGGATTTGTGGTTGGCGAAGCGGCGCTGGGGCGAATTTCCTCCGGGTTCTCCGTTTTCCCACGCCGCCGGTGCTCCATCTTTATTCCATGTATCATCAGTGTCACCGCCTGCGATACCGTATGTAGTAAAAGCGGGCGTTAAACACTGCAAAACAGCACACAAACACACACATACGCACACATACACTCAAATGTATTGACATATATAAGTTCTTGTTATTCACCCAGATAACTTATCACTATGTCCCCGAAAAACAGTAATATCATCCTTCAGATTAATAACTGATCACGATTATCTTGCAGTTCATCTGCATAGAATAGCAACATTGCCTTCCCCCATGTGGCGCCTTTTGGGAGGAGCAATTAATAAAAACCACCAAAATTTCTGAAGTACCTACGGAAGTATTGGAAGGCATGAATGCTAATGGCTTTGTCTAAAAATGCATGATATTAATCACACACACAAACACACACACACACACACACACACACACACACACACACACACACACACACACACACTTTATTGGCGTCATACATTTGGGGAAAGTGTTTCTGACATCAAAACAGAAAAAAAGGTTCATATGTACATGGCTCTGGAAATCCACTGTTTCTTTGTTATAGGTCAAAAAAGATGTATTCCATGAGTGAACAGACGTATGCATACTACACGTATGTCTGCAGGTGGAAATGCAGCATGAGGACTTCAACTTTCTACTTTCTCTTCTGGTAAGTAGGGGAAGTATTGTATTACACCCAAAAATTCGAAGTCGAGATTTCACCGGAAATACATGTTTTGAGGCCCCCTGAATCCAAAAAAAAAGCATTTTTAGAAAAAGGTCCGTGTGTGTGTCTGTGTGTCTGTGTGTCTGTCAGTCTGTGGACAGCATAGCTCAAAAACGAAAAGTCGGTTAGAAACCAAAGTTGGTATTTAAGTTTAATGTCGTTCAAGGATGTGACACGAAGATTTTGAAGAAAATAGCCCCATCCTAAACCACCCGTTACATGGAACATTTTTCGAAAATTTTGATTTTCTTGAAAATGGCTCTAACGATTTTGATTAAAATGCCATGTGTTTGAGATATTTTTATGAAAAATGAAATGTATATCTTGAATTTTCTGGCTATAGCCCCTGTAGTATTTACTCTGGACGACTTTTGCATAACTGGTAAACCGTTAGAGATAGACCAAATCATACTGTACAAAACACGTAGATCTTGCTAAAATACACAATTTATGTCTCAATAAATTTTCTTGTAGGGTGAACCATTCGGAGATATACCTTGTTATGTGTGTGAGTTTCGGAAAACTTGGAACTTTCGTGAAATGGGTCAACGTTGTTCATTTTTTTATATGTTACGTGTACAAAGAGAACGGAATCTCAAAGGTTTAAAAGATTTGACTATCGCACAAAGCCTACTGTATTCCAATATTCCCCTTGCACCTACCAGGAAATAAGTAATAAGATAATTTGTACAAATGTTTATTTTAACTAACACGAAGAAGATATAGGAATAAGAGTTTGTAAGAATGGTTAGTACAAGAGTAGAGAAAGTCATGTGAGTGCAACACACCAGATTTTTTCAGAAAGGTATCCTGACAGGCAGTTACGGTGTGCAAGAACATTCGCACGAATTCACCAACGCTTGAGAAAGAATGGCGCATTTGAAGGAGTACTGTGAATGTTGGGAGACCAAGAGCGGTACGAAACATTGAGCTTGAAGAACGAGTTCTTCGTACTGAGTATGCAGGCCCATCACAAAGCACAAGACATATGGCAGTAAGGGAAAGAGTCATACGACCATCCCGTGAATTCTGCATGAAAATCTTCTGCATCCGTATCACCTTCAGCGTGAGTAAGGATTAAATGAGGCGAACTTTGAGCCAAGAAACGTTTCTGCCAACGCATGTTAGAGCAGTACGTTGTGCTCCTAGGCTGTATCTTATCCACGGATAGGCTGGTTTTACTCGCGACGGCATCTTCAATATTTATAACTCTCATAACTGGCTATTTGAAAATCTTAATGAGTACGACTGGACAACTATCAAAGAGGTTCCCTTTCAGCGTTCCGTTGGAGTCATTTATGATCACCTTATTGGTTCTTATTTCTTTCCTCCGCGTCTGAATGGATAAATCTATTTCCAGTTTCTCAGAAATGAGTTGCGTCATTTAACTGCCTCTGAACATCATCCAAAGAATGTGATTTTTACACGGTGGTGCTCCAACTCATTTCAGTATGATAGTTCGTGAGCGTTTGAATGATCGATTTCCGCAAAGATGGGTCGAGGGGGACCCATTGCATGGCTCGATAAGCCCATTTGAATCCAATGGATTTACTTCGTCTGCGGACATTTGAAGTCCTTGATTTATGCGACTCCTGTACCTGATGTTGACATTTTGAGAGAACGCATCCCAACTGGATTTGACCAAATACAAAACACACTAGGAATTTTCAACAGAGTACACCTGAGCATGGAACACAGACTTGCTGCATGCATCGAAGCAAGAAAAGTCACTTCAAGCAATTTTTGTAACTCTCGATTTTGTGTTGTAACTCTGAAATACATGATTTTCAGACCCATGAACTTTTTTTACTGTTTTGATGTCAGAAGCACGTCCCCATATTATTTAGTTTGTGTTAATTTTGTTTAGTACTAACCATTACACGAATTACCAACTCTGCAAACCCAACATTCCCAATATAAATGAAGAAATATAAGTCAACGTGTTGCATCTGAGTCACACTCTGTAATGACTCTGGATTGTTGTATATAGTGCAACATTTTAAAATGTAATACGAACCTTATCGTATTAGTACAGTGTTTTCGTATTCGGGACGTCCCGGGTTCAATTCCATTCGAATTCACACTCTGACCATGGGTCTTTCGTGGTTTTTCTTGGTCGAAGGCGAAACTTGACGCTTCTCTTCTGTTCATTTCTCTAATTTACCATTTATCCCGTTTCCTTTTAATATATTAGGTGTACATTCACGTTTGGCGCATTTGCTTGCTGCGAGGGAAGAATATTCCCCTTGGGCACCAGAGGATTATTCAGTTGTGTGGGTAGTGTATCGCCCACTCAAGGTAGTTCCAGCGTGGGTAGAATCCTCGAGCTGGAATTGTTAAGGTCTTCTCGAATTCCTGTTCCTTTCTACCTCCTGCAACTTCCTGTGGTTCTTTCGCTTTATCCTTTCCTGCAGGGATCATAGACCGTGTAGGCTATGTGCGTGAGGTGCCTTCCTTCGCTGTATATTCTATTATCTATACACATTGCTTCTTGTCCGAAATGATTCATAATTTCTGACGGTTCCACGGTTATGGACTCAAGTACTGCCACTACTGCGTTAGTAATTATATTTGCCAAAGTGATAAGAGAGACATCTTACTTGCTTTTTTGAACAAATTTCAATTTCTATTTTCTGGATTTTCTGCATATGCTATGATTTACATGATCATAATAGAACGAGAAACAGTCAAAAAACAGGACATTCGACGGGACTGTATCAAGGTAAGTGAACATCATGTAGCTGTATGCCTAGAATGTGAACTAAGTTTGAATGGGAATTAATTGCATTGGTTCTATTACATTAACATTCTTAACTGACGCACAATTTCTTATATTCAAAATATCATTGTTGTTGCTTTCTTAAACTCAACAATACTGAAATGGATAAGAGGAATTTTACTCCGAAGCTGAACACCAAATTAAATATGAAGGGAATCATTAATCCAAGAAATAAAAGTGCATTTTAAGCAGTGGTACAGCGAGATCCAAAGAATATCTCAGTACATCTCATATTCTGTCATATTATTTATCGTTTTAGAAGCCGTGGACATTTCATTGATTACTTTTTAGGCAACGGTACAAGAGGACGCCACTTCTGTTAAATAGCCGCAAAGGTTACATTAACCTTAACCAGTAACCATAAAAAGGGTTACAAAATGGCGTAGAAACTAAATATATGTTTACGCTCTCGATCGTATTGCTGACAGAGAAAGAGGTAGAACCAGTGCGTTCAGTTTGTCATAGACATCTTATTATGATTACCATCACTTCCTACCGATTCACCCCGGTGCGTCCTGCAACCCCAGAAAACGATACAAAATCCGCCAAAGATTTTCCGTGGTGCTCTTTGTGCTACCTCGTGTTTTCTCATGTGTAAGTGCGCTTCATGTAGTTGTAGAAATTAACACAACAAAGGTGAAGACATCGCGCATTACATCTGCACAAATCCAGCATGGCGAACGCTCCCCAGGGGGAAGGGATGAAGTGAGGGAACCACAGGAGGATACAAGGGGAAGGTAGACAGGCCAAAGAGAGACATAAGGA
This sequence comes from Tenodera sinensis, assembly GCA_030765045.1. Classification (NCBI taxonomy): domain Eukaryota; kingdom Metazoa; phylum Arthropoda; class Insecta; order Mantodea; family Mantidae; genus Tenodera; species Tenodera sinensis. The sequence goes on along the minus strand of CM060963.1, from coordinate 96,541,092 downwards.
AGACCCTAACTGTTCCAGGCTACACCCGTCCCACTACCTAAGGAGGGTGATGAGCGTCCCGTCTACCAAGCAGTCCATGGGGAATCTCTTTCCTTTGAGCAAGCATCGGCACCATTTGTCCCACGCTGCATTCAATACAAACCTAGGATCACACCTGAAATATGAGTAGGAAAACAAAATGAAAGGGAAGCGATAAAAGGAGAGCGTGGTAAGTGAGAAACCACCCCAGAATTCGCCTACCGACCAGAGAAAACTACGAGAAACCCAACGTCAGAGTTGGTGGTCGACGGGAACCGAACCCGGAATCTCCAAATGCGAGCCTCACATATTATCGTGGAGTCATCTCGCCCGATTTCAGTAGGTTTGTATAAGTTTTTAATATTGGGCATTATTTGTCAAAGGGTAACTACATACTATATCGCTAAATCGTGGCAATGTGCAAAAACATCACAACTAAGCAATCTTTTGAATAAAATAAACAGATAAATAAATAAACAAGTGAGTAATTAAATAAGTAAATAAAATCAAACCCAACAAACCTAGTCAGTTTTACTCAAGTGCACAGCCAACCTATTCCACTCTTCGGTGTTTTTCGCTATTCTACCCAACTTCTCTGCGTTTATCTTAATAACTACAACGAAGCAGGTATATAAATGTGTAATGAAGCTTTAGCTGGTTTAACAAGAAGCACTAAGATAGAAGAATACGGTTTTATGAGGTCAGTTTGTTAACGAGTGAGCAGAGATGGTCATGTGAATGCAACATATGTGGTCTTTTTGTTTAATTTACCAATTAGTTTCCATTTTCAAATCCACATATACTTGTATTCTTCCTCATCTTTCCCTCAGTAAACTCCATCGATGGCCCGAAGCACTAATTTCTCCTTCCTAAAGCCAAACTGTTCCTCTTCTTACGATTCGCCTCCATCTTAATATGTTATTGTTATTGATATTGTCACGTACTCACAAATTTTGTCATAGAATGCTCAAATACGTTATTTACTTCACCTATACATGTTGATAGCTCAATAGAGATTGCATTAGCTCTCTTGCTTTCTAATTCTTCTTTGCTAGCTCTACTCCTTGTATACTCTGATGCATTCGAATTAAAAAGAAACTTTTGATATGTTGCACTCATATAGACTTCTCTGCTTTTGTACAATCTCACTTTCAAACGTTTATTATTCTACTTCAAATCGAGACAAACATTTGCAGAAATTACGTTATTGCATATTTCATTCTAGGTATAAGGGGAATCGATGAAAACAGAACATTTTAAGCGTCAGTCGAAACTTTTAAGAGCTGGTCCTATGTGATTGTTTTGAAATTGCATGTCCAACAGATTATAAAAGGAAAGAAAATGCACAACAACTTCCTAATTGAGAAAAGTATTCGAAAATTAAACCAATAACAAGGATTATGTCGTGTGCTTCAACATTAAGGTTTTTTTTTTTTTTTTTTTTTTTTTTTTTTTTTTTTTTTTTTTTAATTGTAATAAGATTTCGTTTATCTCTTGCAGTTTACTGCTTATACAAATGTCTTGCAAAATGAAGATGATTTCAAAGCCTGTTCCAAGAAAATTCACTATGTATGTTTAATTTGTCATGCAAAAATCTTGAGATATGGCATTATAATAAAACAGAGAATTTCAAACTTTTCGAAAGGTTAGTCTGAGTTAGAGTGACTTTTCTGAAAATCTTCGTGCCCATCCTTGAACTTTATTCTAGTAATTAAATGTCACATTCCCAAATTTAATAATTTTTGTCATGTTCAGTTTGTTAATTTATTGATTTTGTAGACATATGATTAACTTACATGCATTATTTGCATACATATTTTTATGCTATTATGTACATGTGTATGTTTCTGTTTACAATTTAGTGTTGCAGAAGCGCTACATTTGTGCAAGCTTTCTCTTTCTGAAATTATATGTATAAGGGCGGATCGCTTGTCGCCTCTCTTGGCGACGCATAGTTATGAAGAATTACAGTTAAGGAATTTTGCCCAGTAGATCAAGGGCTATAATTTCGATCTAGTGGAGGAACGATGACTAGATAGGAGAGTAGCTATACAGAGAGAGAGTTTTATCACCCTAACACTGTGTTATCGCACCTGTTTCTTGGCTAAATTATAAAGGCACGATATTTTATTATTTGGCATTCTGTAATTGCGTGAGTAAGAAATTGCAGAAAATACATCGTTCTACCAAGTTTGGTATGCAGCCTACTTTTCGTTTTAGAATTATGCTGTTCATAGACACACACATGCAGACCTTTTTCTAAAAATACTTTTATTGTATTCGGAGAGTCTCACAACGTATATTTTTGGGAAATATTGTATAGAATTTTTGGCTGGAATACAATACCCCCGCTACTTACTGTAGCTACGTAATAGAGAAAGTAATATTTATAAATTTACCGAACAGCCTGAGAAGACACTGAAATTGTTTGTTAGGGAGTGTAGGGACTGCACTGCGTAGGTATGCTAACATAGGAATCACTTATATTCCTTCTCCTGCCTCGCTAAAGTGACGATAAAATAGCAGTCGAAAGAGTTTCTAGGTTTTGAGCGGAGTGCAAGATGCGTGTGAGGTTTAAAACTTTAAATACGTAGTTTTTATGAGATCTTTATCACTTTTTTCAAATTTTGGCTTTTGCCATTTTATTTTATGTATTTATGTATACTTATTTTCTCTTTTGCTAGTAATTTTATTTTTGATTGAAGTTTATATCTGGCTTTTGCCATGAATTGTTTTTAGGGCACTGATGACCCTGTAGTTGAACGCCCTTAAACCTATATCTCCTTCTCGCTAAAGTGATGTGATAGTAGTACAGTGGTTACATTTTACCAAGGTTACTTAAGTACAACGTTTACATTTTTTCACTATTTGGTGGTATTTGAGTTGTTAGGTTCCATTCATAACAGCCACTCTTCCTCAAACATACACATGTTACATTTATTGTGAATGTTATTTCTATTGAGAAGCCTTCGCGGCGCACAACAAATGACGGTCAGGGCTAAGCTACTTCACACCATATACACGTCGGCGAGAAAATAAAGGCGCTCAATATCGGCTGCTTCGCGCGACTGTTTGTGTATACGTGACTAACAACAATTAAGCGGCAACACAAAGGTTTTTCCAGAGCCTTCGAGAGCTATACGGTAACCGGTGTTTTTGTAAAAGTTCCGGAAAGGGTCGTGTGACATCATTTCACAACTCACAACTAAGAAAGCAAAGAAACAGTAGGAGTGAGAGTTACAGACATGAGTGGGTCAGTATGTCAGTGAGTGTATGTGTTGTGTGTATGTGCGGGGGTGGGGGGGGGGCGATGGTCTGCGTGTATGTGTTTGTGATACTGTCGTCGTGAGAGGTACATCGCATCGAAGTGAAGATGACTCAATGAGCGTCGAGTGATTTTATGTCAAATATAGTGCTTGAGGGACAAAGTGAAGAAAGACAGTGAAAAGATTTAGTAAGATTATGAGACCTAAACAGATGTGAGTTGTAATGTTACGAAAGACTGTAGATATGTTAACGTCAGTAGAAAGAACTGTCATTTTGTGCAAAAGTTTAGAAGAAAAATGAACTGACAGAAAAGTAGCTGAACTGGATTTTGTCATTTCTTCATAGTAGTGTACCTGTTAGGTTGGCTCCCCTAGTATATGAACGCAGTATTTCAAACTTTGCATACCTACCGTTTAGTCACCAAAGTTTCTTTAGAGCCACTCTAAAAAAAATCTCAAATTTCCATTTGTTATTGGCAGAGGAGTTTACAGAATCCAGGAATGTGCACTGGAAGATGTGCCATATATTTATTTATAACTGTAGGTATACTTATTGGAGATAAATTCCTAAAATAAATGAACTTATATATGAGCTAAATGAGTTTATTTTAGAGCAGTAGTTGATTCAGGTGGCTATAGCTCGCATTCGGGAGATCTCTGATACAAATCCCGTACACAGGCCTACTTGGAATACTTTTATAAGTTTAAATAACTATGGAACAGAATACTTCAGTACCATGAACAATCCCCCTTATGAAATCAATGACAACAAAATATATGCAACACATAGCCGACTGCGCATCCTTCCTCACCTTTCAACAAATTCTACAAGAAGGTAACTCGGAACTAAGGTCATTTGTCTGGCATAAAATGACTAGATGCAGTCAGAAAGCTTAAATGCTCCAATAGCCATGTTTTAAAAATAATCATGGTGATAGGGTCATTTTTTATATTTGTACCAATATATCAAAGAACCTCTTACAATCACGTAGCGATGCTAGGCCTCAGACAACTAAACTGAGGGATGTTCTGCTCTCTGGACGGGAAAGGGGAGACAGTAGCACATGACAGCTCACGATTATTCATAACTTGATCTATCTGAATTAACTACTGTCTTCCTCTCACTAGAAAGTGGCTGTAAGGAATGTATTTGACATCAAAAGTTCAGTGTTTTCTGAGAAAGATAACAGTTTCAACATATTGCGACGTCGGCAGCGGTAGCACATCAGAGACGCTCAAGATCAATGAGCGCAGCGGAATAAAGAATCCCCAGACTGTTCAAGAAGCTTTTCGACCGCCGCATTATTTACGAGAGGTTTGAGAAGAGGTGGATTTCGAGAAAATTCCGTGCTGCGTCATTCCCGTGTATACAAGCGAGCGGGACGGCAAGAGAAGCGAGTTGTATTTGTAATGGAGTGTTGAACGGGATAGCTGTTAGTGGGGTCTCTCTCTGTATGTGTGTGTGTGAGAGTGTGTGTGTATGTGTGTGTGAGTGTGCAGTCGTAGAGAGATTGTGTGTATTGTCAGAGAGCTGTAGACATGAGTCATCGCGTCAAAGTTGTTTGTTGTGCGAAACAGTTTTAGTGAGTGTGATCGTCGAAGCTAGCTGTTTGTGAGACACAGGGTGAACTGAAAGATAGAAAAGTATGTGTCAAGTTGCGAGAAGGCAGATCAGCTGTGAGTTGCAAGGTCAGGACGTATTTGCTGATTGTGTTAACGACTAAACTGTGTTTTGTGTTTCAGTTTTAGAAGAAAAATAAAGTGAGAAAAGGTAATTGGACATTGTCATTTGTCACAATTAAAAAAAAAGAAAAAAAAAAAAAAAAACCTAGGCTCCTTGCTAGCAATGATGGGATACTAAGCTGCGAGAATTACAAGTCTCTTTGAATCTAAAGCTTCTAAAGGTACTATGTACTGGATATTACTTATAGTATGTTTTATTCATGGGTTGTTCGAGCTTGATATCGACAGGGAAAGTAGATGTGACTGTTATGCCTTACAAATATTTGCATTATTTGCGTGAAGCTCAAAGCGACTACTAATGTAGTGAAAGTAGTATTGATTCCTTTGAAAATGACACGAGGTCAAAGAAAGGAAGAGAAGCGAGAAAGAGAAGCGTAGTCACTACGTGAGAAATAGAGAAAGCATTGTGTTAATACTTTTACTTTGGCTAGAGGTATCGATTTGCTTAACATCGGAAGCACAACACAAATAAAAATGAGCATGTGATTTATTGCTGTTGAACTAGAACATATGTGGCGAACGTGTTTAGCATACGTTTCGTAGAGTCATCCGTTGTTCGTACTTATTTTGAAACAAGCATAACACAGGCATCAGGCGTTGAGAGACTCGGTTCATTTCCAAATTGCCGTATACGTTTGATGGATCTAACGTTGAACGTCACAAAACCGATTTACAATTAAAAGAATCGATTCATATAATCACTATGACGAGACATTGGCATGTAATTAATCATTAGGCTTAAGGCTTTATTAAAAGCGCATCTTTGTCTCTATTTTCTATTTACATAGGAACTGTACAATCAAACTGCTTTTTCAAAATGCTTTATATTAGTTATTGCTGGTTTTGAGGTCGTTGGAATATCTTTTATGGTTAATTTTTATATCGAAAATGTGTGTATTTGCGTGTGCGATAAAGCATAACTGAAAGTTTATAGTTCCAATAAATACCCAATCTCAAGACAAACATTTTTAGAGCATAAACGATAAAGATTTTCTTTAAGGGAAGAAAGCCGCGAAAGCTTCAAATCAGCTCTGAAATATTTCACTATTGTTTGAGTCTACGGTACTCCCCCATTTCCAGCGTACCCACAATAAAGTTCGTAATAAATGCGTTTCTACAAAAGTTTAACTAGATTAACATGAAGTACATAGCAAAATGACCGCCTCTGTAGCGCAGTGGTAGCGCCTGTCTTTGACGCGGAAGACCCTGGTTCGATCCTTGGCACCGGCGTGGGGATGTTTCCACCACTGAGAAGAGTAGTCTGGGGTGCACTCATCCTCGTTACGTCCCGGAGAGACCAATTGAGGGGCTACTTGATAAAGAGGTCGCGAAGGCCACATAAACGACCGGGAGGGATCTGGGCACTGATCACGTCCCACCCTCCAGTTCTGCACCCCACTTATGGCGCCTATAGTGGACAGAGGTGAGGGACGCAGCGGCCTGGAGAAGAGAAATCATGTAGGTGCAACACATAAGGTTATTTTCTTTGGTCATGCAAATAGTATGAGATTTCAAAGCCATTATATAGCGACGAATTCTTTAAGAATCTGACTATCTCTTTACGTTCTGTATAGTAAAACGAATTGCGCAAATGTGAATTGAATGTTTATATGGATTAAGAAGTAGCTAGAGTAAGACTTTATAGGGATAGTTTATATAAGAATGAATAGAGAAAGTCACATGAGTGCAATGCCTCAGATCTGTACTAAATGGGAAGTTTTCGTCTATCCATAAGTATTAATAGGCGAGGAACTTACGCTTAATTCGTATTATCCGCTAGCAGTTTGCATGAATACGGGTTATCTTTATTGGTGTCAAATATTTTATTTTTTTTGGGCGGGGGGGGGGGGGAAGCGAATCCCTCTCAATATTAAAACAATATATTTTTTTTAATGTACATGGCCCCGAAAATCATCTATTGCTCAGTTACATGAAAAATTGAAGGTTATAAAAATTACTTGAAATGGCTTCATCCCGATCTATCCATACCATAAGCCTGCGTTCTACACGATACCATACGTCTGTTGCAAACTCCTGGAGGGTTTCGAATTTGTTTTAACACGGTGTGAATATGCTCTGTCACTGATTTTGACACTCTGGTGTAGGAGTCACAGAAACCGGAGCTCTAAGGGTCCCCAGACGAAGAAATTCATTGGATTCAAATCAAAAGATCGAGCGGGCCATACAATGAATTTTGCTCCATCACTACATCTATGAGGAAACTTATTATTCAAGAAGTGACGTGCTATCCGACTGAAATGAGCTGGCGCACCATCGTGTAAAACACATTCGTTGGTTGACTCCAGAAGCACGACATAAATCGAATGGTGCAACTCATTTTCAGAACTTTAGACACGTCTCCACATTCAGGCGCGAGGAAAGAAATGGGGACTAAAAAATGAACACGAATGATTCCAAGGGTTTATACAGAATCTCTGCTGATGTCCGTCCTGTCGAAGTTCATGAGAAGTTTTATATGCCCAATTATGAGTAGGTATTATGAAAATTTAAGATACCATCGCGAGTTAACTTGGCCTCCTCAATGAAAAAGATGCATGCTAAGAAATTCATGAACAGAGCACAATTCTGAAACATGCAATGGAAAGTCGTTTTTGACTCAAAATCCGCCATATTTAAACCTTGCACCTGCTGAAGTTATACGGGAACAGAAGATTTATATGTAAAATCCTCCAGGTATTCGTCTTCTTAGCGCAGGGACAGTGCTGCTGCTTACCAAGTGGGAAACAAGGGTTCGATTCCTGGTACCGGCGTAGGGATTCAATTAATTATTATTGGTGCTAATGAAGGGCAAAATCTTTAAATAAACCCCTAACAAACTATTTTGACCGATGTTCTTATGAACTTTTTTATTTGTTTTGATGTTATTTGGCAACAATAAAGTAACTCCCTGTAAAAGGGTGACTACGTAAGCTGATTGACCAATTGGTTCCAGTAGAGATTATTAATATTTAAATGAGTGGCATCATTAAATTCACTCAAATAGTATTTTTAAGCCAACATGAGAGCATATTTTCGTATGCATGGATAAAAGAGTACTAATTATACTTTAATAATATCTGAGATAGCCAGCGAGTAATTAACGACGGTCAAGTTATGAAAAGTCGCATCAACGTACGTGCGAGGTATCACTACCTCCAATTTTGTTGCGTGACCGTGAGCGATACTCAAGTAGATAAACTGTAACTATAACATGAGTGAAAGCTCAATGAGACCTTTTAGTACCTAAAATGAATGTCTTTTTGTTATATGGTATTAAAGGCAGTCCTTTCTGGAAAGTTAATCAAACCCTCTAATATAATTGGTGGTGGCACATAGGTATTGCGTGTTTGTAATCTCATGAGCTTCTGAAGAAAATTGGCGTGGACTGAAAAGAGAGAGGCCTAAATAGACTCTGTATAGGACAACTAATCAGATTAGGGATGGAAGAAATGTCAGAGGGAAGGAGAATAATAGAGACCAGCAGTAGAGACAGCCATTTTCACTCAATCTTTCAGCATCTTCTGAGGAACTGTTTCCAGAAGCAACGAAGGAATGATAGTGCACAACAAAAGAGGGGACGATTCTAACGATGCGGCGTGCTAAAAGGATAAATGGCAGTGAGGATCAAGGGATGAAGTTAAATACAAATTATACAAAACGGTAGCTACATGAAGAAGACCAGGAGGATTCCTTTTATAAAATTGAGTTGAAGTAGTGGAGGAAACGGGCACCTTTAAATACCTCAAACTTACCACGGATAATAAAGTGAGCTACACTAAGGAAACACGTTGGGATAAATTGAGGAAAACGAATTGAAGCATTTGAAATGAGTGCATCGGGAAGAAATTAGCAGAGACAATGTAGGTAACGAAATAGTAAGCGAAAAGAGGACACTGTTTAAAGAGGTCAAACAGAAGAGAGAAAGGGTCTGGAGGGAGAAAAGGCCTCTTAAGACAAGCGCGAAGCAATAGTTGAAGGATGAATAATTAATGATAGTCTCAAATACTAGCTTTGTAGAGAAAGTAAAAATCTGATGTGTTGCACTCACATGCCTTTCTCAACTCTTGTACTAACCATTCTTACAAACTCATTCCTATATCTTATTCGTGTTAGTTCAGATGAATATTTGTAGAAATTGTAATATTGCTCGTTCCCTTGTAGGTGCAAGGAGATTATTAGAATACAGTAGGCTTTGATCGATAGTCAAATCTTTTAAGGCTTTGAGTTCCCGATCTCTTTGCACACTTAACATATAAAAATTATTTCCGAAACTGACACAAATAACAAGGAATATCTCCGAAATGGCTCACTCTACAAAATCATTCAGTCAGACATAAATTGTGTTTTAGCGAATGTACATGTTTTGTAAAGTAAACTTTTGTTTATCTCTTACGGTTTACGACTTATTCAAAAGTCATCCAGAGTAAACAGGACCACATGGGCTGTAGTCAGAAAATTCAAAATATACATTTCATTTATCATACAAATATCTTAAGCATATGGCATTTTAATTGAACTCGTTAGTCATTTTCAAGAAAATAAACTTTTTTGAAAACTTACCCATGTAAAGGGTAGTTTAGGGTGGGACAATTTTCTTCAAAATCTTCGTGTCGCATCCTTGAAAGACATTAAACTTAAATACCAACTTTGGTTTTTAACCATCATTTCGTTTTTGAGTTATGCTGTCCACAAACTGACAGACTAACACACACACACACACACACACACACACACACACACACACACACACACACACACACACACACACACACACACACACACACACACACACACACACACACGCACACACACACACATACACGGGTGGATCTTTTTCTAAAAATGTTTATTTTATTCAGGGGTCTCAAAACACATATTTTCGGTGAAATCTCGACATCGAATGTTTGGGTGGTACACAATGCTTCCTCTACTTACCAGTAGAGAAAGCAAAAAGGGAAATAGAAAATAATATGGGAAGGCAAATAATGGTGAAGGCAGTAAATTATTAACAAAGTAACTGATTAATGAACGCTTACTTATTCTTATGAACCACAACAGCTTAGTAACTTGTTTTAACTTTCAGCTCAACGTGCATAGTTTGTATCTGTAGGTTACTATTTAAGATTAATGTTTTTGCGAGCTTATTAAAATAAAAGTTTCATCATGAAGGGATTATTGTTTAGCTGTAATCTGCTTGCGTTAAGAAGTTTGAAGAAGCTGTGCAGGGGATTGATGCTCGTGTTTTTAAGCAAGGCGGTGAAGCGTTGTTTGCACGTAAATATTAAACCCCTGTTTTATATGACCTGTCGCTGAACGCCTACGCTTAAACTGTACATAGCAACAGAGAGGAAAAGTTTGGATGGCAGAAAAGGTTCCACTTAAAGCGCAACTTTCATCTTCATTAACAAGGTTTATAAATAATGCTCTAAGTGTGCTTCACTGCTGTGATAAGGTGCTGAAACACAGTATGCTTAGGTAGAAATACATTTTCTTTCTTTGCAGTTCACCAAGGAAAATGTTTACAAAGGTCAGAAAAATATTTAAATTCATTAAATAAAGAAAATTATTTATTTTAATATAATCCTCTAAGTACGGAATATATAGTGTCCTAAAATTAGACCGACAAACTTTGGAAGCTGATAGAAGACATTATTTTAAGCACATCTTGTTAAGGGAATTTTTTGCTGCGGTGCTTTGTTTTAGCGTTAGGCGAGTCAATGTCATTACCTACTGCCTCTTACCCACTTTAAGTACATCTACTGACATGGAGCTATTGTTTTTAAGAACGCTTAAAAACCACCGGTCTGGTCCGGATTTGAACCAGCGACCTTAAGATTAGTAGGCTAGCCTGTAACACACCAAGTCAGCCAGACACAAAGTATTTGACTGACGTTCAGTGGCAACCTTTGAACGAATTCTTTTTTGCTATTATGAATGCCTTAATGTAAGGAAAACACTAAAAACGTCGTCTCATAACATATGAACCTCTGAACAAAGACTTCGTGTCAACTGATTAGTCGCCACACGGAGAGGAAAGAAAATAGAGAAGGAATCGGTTCGGAACAGCGTTGCGTAGGGCAAGAGGTTCCCTGTAATACGGCCATGCGAAGGCTTTGTACCCCGCTCTTGCTCTCTGTCTCTCTTGTTCTCTACCCCCCCCCCCTTCTCACTCTCTAATGTGTCCTGTCTCAGAAAGTAAAACAGAAAATTTAGAAGAAGATAGGAAGTGATCGACTATTACCAATTTATTAAAGAAAAGCATGTGTGACAGAACGAGTGCTGTAGAATGTAAAGTCACATGACATACATAGATGTTAAATGCACAAACATTGCTTTTCTGACCTGAATTAATAGTACGTACGTTTTCTACGGCGCACTTTAACTTCTGCCAAATATCCATTATGGCCTCGTTTAGGGATTTAAGGACACTTGGTAATGATTTTGGGCAAAGAGGTGGATTTGTTTTTGCTTAATGTGAACCTACATAGTTTTCAAAACATGCTGAAGGGATTAATATTGAATACAAATTCTAGGCTTCACCACCAACTAATTTTATTGCTTTCCCAAAGTCCGTGCCTGAGGAAGCTGATAATAGGGTAGGGATGAAGCAGTTCACGTAGGGTGCAGTACTGGAAGGTGGTGCTTGATCAGCTCCGCGATCCCTCCCGGGCGGTTATACGTTCTACACAAGGGCCACTACTTTTCAATCAAATAGCTCCTCATTGACCTAGTGAGGCTAAGTGCATCCAGGAACAGGTCTCCCAAGGGAGAAATCTCTACCCCGGTACCGGAAATCGAACCCAGTTCTCCCAGTTGGTGCTACCGCGCTATGGATACCACTGAATTTTATTTAATTCTGTGTAATCGAAAATTATAAAAGGTGAAGACGAGCTCATTACTTGAAAATAAAACACAATTTACATATGGAACTGTGTGTAAAAAAGCGTTTAATAGAGCTGGTATTTTCAAAATATTCCACGTTACATACTTACACTTACCAAAGGTCGCTTGAAAATTTGCAATTATTCTCTTTGGTTTCTGTCGTAAGAGACAATTACCCTCAAATAGTTAAATAGAAAAAATATTTGGTTTGTCACGATAATAATCCGATAATTGCCTTGAAATCTAATGACATTCTAAGTTTCTGTACACATAGTTTGCTAACTTATGTGTCCCTTCAGCCATACTCTGCAGTTTTTTTGCCATCATGGTCTGTTTATTCATTAGACTATAGCAGGGATTCTGAGTAATTATATTTTACTTTGTAACCCCTCAAGCCAAGAAAGTTTAGGCTCCGCCTCTCATTCGTTGGAGGTAAAGACCTGTGATGAAAATGTTTTACCAGGCTGCTGTATCATACTTCTTCCGTTTATTTAGTGAGACTACTCCACTCATGCCGGGGTTATATCACCTCATACTCATCCATGTTTCTTGACATCTGTTTTGTGGGTTTAAGGGCGCTCAACTTCTGGGTCATTAGCGCCCTTCTAAAATTCATGGCAATAGCCAGATATAAACTTGAATCAAAAATAAAATACTAGTATCAAAGAAAAAATACACAAACGTAAAAACAGCGGCAATAGCCGGATATAAAGCAATGTAATAAATAGGTCAAAAGGCATAAACAAATATCTAAAATTTTAAATCCTCAAATTGATATTACAATCCGCTAAAAACTTAAAAACTCTATCAACCGCTATTTTGTCGTCCGCTAGGACCTCTGCAAGTCTGGCAGGCAGCTGCAGAGAATCCCGAAGGTGCGCTAGAGAGCAACACTCTAGCAGCACGTGGCGAACCGACAAAAGGTTGTCACACAGCGGACATAGAGGCGCAAGGTCCCTTTTAAATAGGTAACCATGCGAAAAATTGCAGTGCCCTATTCTTAATCGAGCCAAACTAACCTCGCGACGAGATGTGCGACAGGAAGTTACCCAGTTTATCGGAAGTTCTTTCACTTCTCTAAGCTTATTACCGCGGAGAGCTGACCACTCGTCGTGCCAGGACGACAGCACCGCTCTCCGCACGTCAAGCCTAAAGTCTTCCGAAGTAACACGTGAGATGGTAATACTGGGTTCTGTAGTTACCGTCTTTGCTGCCAAATCTGCCATTTTATTCCCCGGCAAACCTGCGTGACCAGGAATCCATGCACACACTTAACATCTGAACTATCCATGTGGACTAAATACAATCAAATGAAGAGGCGAAGTTAAACAACTGTAATTTTAAATACAACATACCTACCTTTAATGAATAACCTACTATACTTTGTTCAGTCTTTTGAGACAGCGAAAGTGGGAGATATAACCGTCCACTGTCTCAAAAGATCCTGAACAAAGTATAACACAAATTCGTTAACTTATATTCGTCATATGTCTAATTCCTTACTTCCCTGGATTAAACACTAATTATATTTTTGTTGTTTTTGTTGTCCTTACAGCCTACTGGATTAATTGTAGTGCCTACTGTGAAGATAAATCTTAATTATAAAATATCATGTGTTGCACTCACATGGCTTTCTCTTCTCTTGTACTAACCATTCTTACATCTTCCTATATCTTCTTCGTGTTAGTTGAGATAAACATTTGGTGAAATTATCTTATTTGCTTATTTACTCGTAGGTGGAAGGAGAATATGGTAATGCAGTAGGGTTTGAACGATAGTCAAATGTTTTAAAGCTTTCAAATTCCGTTCTCTTTTTACGGTTAACATAAACAAAATTGAATAATGATGTTCCATTTGACAGAAGTAAAGGTTCTCCTAAACTCGCACAAATAACAAGGCATATCTAAAAAATGGTTTACTCCATAAAAACGTATTCAGATATAAATTGTGTATTTTAGCAAGAACTACATTTTTTGTTTAGTAAGATTTCGTCTATCTCTTACGGCTTACCAGTTATGCAAAAGTCATCCAGAGTAAATATGACTTCATGGGCTATAGCCAGAAAATTCAAGATATACATTTCATTTGTCATAAAAATATCTCAAACATTTTAATTAAAATCGCTAGTAATTTTAAACAAAATAAAATTTTCGAAAAATTTTCCATGTAAAGGGTAGTTTTGGATGGAGGAATTTTCTTCAAAATCTTCATGTCGCATCCTTGAAAGACATTACACTTAAATACCAACTTTGGATTTTAACCGACTTTTCGCTTTTGAGTTATGCTGCACATAGACTGACAGACACACAGACACACACAGATGGACTTTTTCCAAAAAGGGATTCAGGGGGTCTCAAAACATATATTTCCGGTGAAATCTCGACATAGAATTTTTGGTTTGAATACAATACTTCCTCTACTTTAAAATAGGTAATAGAGAAAATAATATGGATGTTATTGTAAGTTGTTTACATTATAAATAGCGTTAGACAAAGAAATTATTATTTTGCGGAACAATCTAAAGAAATACCAGTCGAGGTTTTCGTATTTAGGATAATTTTTCTCGCGCTTCGCGCTCGCTCATATTAAAGCTCCTCGTGGTATAACTACAGATAATATTATTGCATCAACAGGCTGCTGTAATCGAGTGGGATTACTGAGGTGGTAGCGTCGTTAAAGAGGTCGTAGGCTCGATTCCCGTGGCCAATCTTCCTGACACATGGTTATTTTTCACGGGTTACCCCGGGTCACTAGGCGATTGCTGGGAAGAATAAATACATCCTCCGAACGCCTTGTTCCTACATTTCACTTCAGATTTAATTTCACTTTTCATCCTGGTTAAGTATTTCAGGGTTCCAAGTGTCGGCGGGTGTTTAAGAGCCGTAGAGCCCGTAAGTTCTCGTCCTCTGGATTGCGGGAAGCCTCAGAATCCCGTATCCCTACCCCCCAGAGGATGCGTTAGCCCGTGGGGGGAGAGCCGGGTTTGGAGCAGCCGCCAGGGGTTCAAGTCAGTAGTTGTTAGGGACCTGCCCTGTGCTGTCGTACTCCTCAGTTCGTCACCCTTAGTATCCTCTCACCTCAGCTCTCTCCCGGTGGACGCTCCATCAAGGGCATCGGCACAAAATATTACGTTGGTCGAGGTGCTAAGTCTCCCTCCGAACCTTGACATAGACATAGGTTGCTGTATCTTTCATTCTTAGCATGTCTTATTTTCTTCTAATTTGCGTAATTCACGTTTTGCTCGCTGAACTGTAAACGTGCTAGAAATAATATTTTAAGTAAATCAGATCATATAAAACTGTCGTCATTCACGCAAAAAGCATTCCATGTATTCACAAATAAAAACAAATATTGCTTTGTACGCCATTAAAAGGATTAATGCCGCTGTTTTACAAACGAAAAGGAACTGCAAAATATTGCAATTCTGGGCTGCTTTCTCAAACCCTATTGACAAAGGCACCATTATTTGTCATTTGATTTTTAAAAGGTAGCAGAACTATCATAATGAACTAAAAAAGAGAGTTATACCAGGTGGCCCACGGACGTCGTCCATCCTTGAAGTTAGTTAATCCCGGATACCAAAGACGCCGAAAGGTTTGCCTAGGCAGAACAGTAAAGGGGACTGCAGTCCACACCAACAGAGAGACCTTGCTAAACGTAAGACCAGCGCTGAAAACAAAACACTACAGTTCTAACTGGTACTATAGCTCGTCGCTAGAAAACTTACTTGCTGTAGCATAGGTGCCGAGTTCGATTCCAGGGCTCGAGAAAAAATGACTGTCCCTGACCAAAACAATACACACAAGGGCTAAAGCACATTAATTATCGGTTTCGAGACATATCGAGATCTGACAGCTAATTTATAAACACATAATGCAAAAATTTGTGCTTCACAATTAGCAACATTAAATAAATGCTATTATATCTTTGATTGCAATATAGAATAATGAATAAAATTAATGTTCCTTTAAATCTATGTTATAGACTGACAAATCTTTACTATTGCATTATTCATAATACAAATATGATGTCCGCCTTGTTGGATGCATTAAACGTAAGCGCCTCTCAGTATTAGTATGGACATCTCTCAACTCTTTTGCAGATACTGAAGCTCAAGCATGGCGTATTCATTCTTTTAACACATCTTTAAAAATATGTCTTGTGTTCACATGACTGTGAGCAGGCATCTGCGCCATCAGTCCGGCACCACCTTACACCACGAAACCTAGAAGCTCAATTGAAACACGAGGAGCAAACGGAAAGGGAATTGTGGTATACGGAAACCCTACACCATTCACTTACCGACCAGGAAAAAACACGAAAAACCCAATGACAGCATGGGCGGTCAATCGAAGCTACTGAGTGCATGACTTGCTGGTTACTGTGGCGCCATCGCTCGATTATTCTTACTTTAAATTGTAGCAAAAATACAGCTAATGATTTTGATTAAAATATCATATTTGAGATGTTAATGATTTAATACATATAATGTATAATGTTAATTTAATGATTTTCGAGAATCGCCGGAGAAGTCCTCTTCATATTGATTGCATTTTTTATACTTTTATAAAACTTACTAATTATTATAAAAGATACAACTAGAGGTTACGCCGTGGTCTGCTGTAATAGATGTCTACCGCAATTGTGGACGAAACGTCTGGAACTATCCCTAGACGATAGTTATGTTGACCTGGCCGTGAAGGCTTACTTCTCTCATAAAGAGATAGGCAAAAGAGTAGATTATTCTTTGTTTTAGGTCCCAGAATTATTTTCTAGGTTTAATACCGGACGCAGTTTAGCGAGTGCTGACGGAACCTGCCGTAGTTGCCCTGGAATACCAGTACAGGTAACCTCGACAGTTGCAGAGCCTTTTGCTGCCAACCTCTGCACTAATTCACCAGATATATGTCTTGCACGGTATTAAACTGTGCATGTGTTCACTATATGTGCCATAGTTAGAAGCAAGCTGCCTTTATGTTTATGGTAAAAATGAATATCCTGTTCGATCTCTGGCATTCAGTAAATACATTTCGTAGCTTGCGTTTCATTATTATGGCTAGATTTGTTAATGATGTTGTCAAATCATTGTACCACGATAACGAACAATCCATGCAGTTCCTATACGGTGACAGTTTATTAAGACATATTATGTCGGGAGTGTAATGCTGCCCGTTATGGTCACAGGTGCGAGATATTTTCATGAGCAGAGTGCATGAACGGATCGCCTCCGTAGCACAGTTGGTAGCGCGCTTGCCTCTGGCGCGGAGGACCCGGGTTCGATCCCGGGTACCAGCATGGGGATTTTATCCCCTCTGGGAGGTCTGGCAGGGGGTGCACTCAGCCTCGTTAGGTCCCGTGGGGACCAATTGATGGAGAAGTAGCGGCTCCAGGTCTAGAAGACCGCATAACTGGCCGGGAGGGCTCGGGACGCTGACCACGTCCCACCCTCCAGTACTGCACCTCACCAATGACGCTTGGGCAGAGGTGGGGGAAGCAGCGGCTGGGCGGTAGGCCTTGGCTCCTTGTGGGCTGTCGCGCCGGGGTTTAGTGTAGAGTGCATGAACGATTTTCGGAGTCGTTGACAAAGGTTACTGGGTTCGAGATTATCATCTGTGCAGGTACTCCTAGTGATACTCAGCTATGCCTACGAACATATCCATTGCTCTACTGGATACAAACGTAAGCCACAAAACAATGTCTTTTTAGCTATCATATATCCTTGACGGACAACATCAACAGGCGCCACGTCGTTTACACGTTAGCTTAGTTTGGACAATAGTTTTCGCTAGTTTATTTGATTATGATGTAATGGCCTTGTTAACGTTGGTAACATAGACTTGGATGTGGTCCTGTGCTCTCCAAAAGGCGTCTAACTCTAGGCACAGGTTTATAAGTCCTAGGGGATGTAAGTCCTACATAAGGGGAGGGTAATCAGGTAAAGAAGAAGAACTTATGTATTTCTCAGCGCTTAGAGCGTATTTAAAGTATTGTTTTCAGGTTTCGATCATATATGTGATTTTATATAGAATGTAAAGTGGTATCTGATATCGGATGTTAGAAAACATTTTTGCGGGACTAAAGAACAGCCAGCTGGCACCGTGGCGCAGTTGGTAGAGCACCTGGTGTGTGTGTGTGTGTGTGTGTGTGTGTGTGTGTGTGTGTGTGTGTGTGTGTGTGTGTGTGTGAATTCAACGTATAAAAGCTCCAAAGTCCGAAAAACCCACTGTTAAACGAGTAACACCATTTGCCAGTAGGCAAGGCCGCCGATATGACCTCTGTAGTTAAAGGCGGGATATGAATGGAACAATTAAAAAAAAAAAAAAAAAAAAAAAAAAAAAAAAAAAGAAAGAAAGAAAGAAAGAGAACAGCCATTACAACAGAGAATATATAGATCTCATTATAATACGCACTTTTTGGACTTTTTTCATAGCGCTAGCTTTTTTTTTCCCCAAATGCTCATTTTTCGTATGTACTTATAAGATGGACATGCTTGAAAGTTTGTGATTTGTAATTTTTCTTTCCACCGCTAGGGCTCATTACACTGGCAAACTGTTCGAACGCAGTCTTTCTTGAAATCATGCCCAAGTGAAATGTATCTACAACGTAACTGGATAGAAGATTCACTTTTTATATAAGTTTTGTAGTATTAAGGGGCATACTATTGTAGTGAGTAGGCAATGCCATGAAAGCGTTATATCAGCTTTTTCATTTACCAGCATATGAAATAACATCAAGGAATATCGCAACTCATTCATCAACAATATGACTTTCGCATAGAACTGACGGCTAGTTATTAATTCAAATACTCACGAAAGACAGATCATTTATATTGGATTAGTGAGTGCTTAAATGCATTTTATTAAAGTAAATGCTATTATGATCGAAATTTAGTAACTATAGGTTTAAGATTACAGCTGTTAATCTTTTTCACTAGGTTTCCTAATGTAAACTGCTTAATAATTCAATCATTTCTAAAGCGATAATTTATAAATGCAAAATATACCGACAAAAAGCAACAGCTAGGAATGAAGCAGAGGGAAGCATAATCCCCGTTACTGAAATGTTTGCGGTGATATTTTATTATTTTATGTACTTACACGTGCAGTATGTTTAAGGGAGGAACAAGTGCAATGCTGGGGCAAGCTACGTACATGTTTGTTCTGATTCAACAGACCTCTTTCCTAATGCAAGACAGCCACCAGATTCCCTAGTGACAGAAGTCCACATCAGCAGATGGTGGGTGTTTATAAAGCTTATGTGGCGTGGATTTATGGAGGGAACAAACTAAGGTCCAGCATTCAGGTAGCGGATCAGTGCTTAGAACGCTGATCTAACAGATGACAGAGGCGCTTTCCACATTACTTTCTATTTAAGTAATTTTGTACTTTCCTTTCAAATTTTTCACACACTTGCAACAGCTCTGGGCATGTGACTCGCTTGTTGAAGGTGGTGCGCATATTCACGAAGTGTGCATACAGGGTATTACTGTAAAACGTTTAAGTATCAATAAGGGGGTTCTTTACAAACAGGTCGCAAAATACAGAACATGGATCCGGGTATATTAATGTTTGTATGGCCAAGATAGAACCGTGGGAAATACGCTGCACAGGAACGTACTGAATACGAGTGTTAAAGACATTCGACTATAAGCGTCTACTTGATTCCACATCCGATCACCATGCTCTGAGAGAGAGAGAGAGAGAGAGAGAGAGAGAGAGAGAGAGAGAGAGAGAGAGAGAGAGAGAGAGACCTTCCACCCACCCATTTCCTGCACAGCATAATCATCCTTTCCACCGAGCGGGATGGCTCTTTGTGGCTCGAAATCGGGAGATCACGGGTTTGATTCCCGTGCTCAACCTTCCTGACCTTGGGCTTTTTCGGCTTTTTTCCGGGTCATTCAGGCCAATGCTGGGATGTCCCCCGAGTTTCCTTCTCTTTCATGTCATTCTCTCTATCCGGTCAGCAGGTTCGTTGATAGGATGCGCTGCGGTGGAGGTTGCACTCAAGAAATACGGTGTTCTGCTGAGGGGAGGCGCTCCAGTCCGCTAGACGGCGCCAGGTGGACTGTCTACCGACCGGACCTGGATGGTGGCACACTTTACGGGGAAGCCTGGAACTCAATCGGACTGAAGAACTACCTGCACCTGTTAGGAACCCACAGTAGTAGTTCTGCCTGCGATGCACTCTGGCCACCTTTAGGGCACCCACACTCATCCTTTCTAACAGGATCTGATGCACAATGTGCCATAGGCAGACGTACCGGAATCCGTCCCATAGCAAGACAGACAGACCATGCTGCCCGTGGTAAAGAGTTCCTGTACTACTTCCAAAATGGAAATACTGGACCACAAGATCGATGGTTCAAACCCTAAACCACAAAACAGTGTTATTCATGTAGTCCTAATACTTTGTCAGCTGAATCAATAGAAGAGCTTAGTTATGGCTATGTAATTTATACATACTTTACAAGTATCCGGAGAATGTTGTGATTGTAATATTTAATTGTTAGGAGATAGGATAGAACGAATTCGGAATGGTGAAAATGCTTTGTATCCCCGAGTCGTAAAGTCTGAATATGCATAACACTCTTAGCAGCAATAAGACACAACATTTTGACTGAGAACCAAATCAAATCGCAAACTACCATTCTGTCTCCCTCATGCTAGATGAAACAGTTATCACCTAGAAAATGTACTTGGTATTATATTTCGTGCACGAATAAGGTCTCCATTATTTCTCGATTAGCACAAATTAATATGTATACTTTATAACAAAAGCACGATCATAGCTGATGCTAGAACTGAAATACTAAACATTTTGTGTGCAGTGATACATAGCAGTCCCATGTTAACATAGGCGTTTCTCTTATTGGTCGTAACCCATCATTTACACAAGCTGCCATTTTCTTTATGACGCTAAGTCCATGATAGATGATGCATTTACTGGATTCTTTTTTTCCTTCTTATTTATTAAAGTTTTGGATGGAAGAGTATGTGCTAAAAGTTGTAAAATTGGACAGAAAGGTGGTGGAGGAGATGTAGGATTAAGGGCACTCTACTGCATGGTCATCAGCGCCCTTTAAAAGCATTTCATGGCAAAAGCCAGATATAAACTTCAATCAAAAATAAAATTACTGGTAAAAAAGGAAATAAATACATAAATAAATAAAAAAAAAAAAGAGTAGCAATAGCGAGAATTAAAATAGGGTGATAAAATTTAAAAAAAAGATCTGTTTCAAATCCTCAAACTCATATTAAAGTCCGCTAATAGCTTAAAAACTCTACCAGCCGCTGTTTTGGCATCCGCTAAGACCTCTGAAAGTCTGGCAGACAGCTGCAGAGAGTCTGGAAGTTTTGGTAGGGAGGAACATTCTAGCAGTACGTGACGGATAGACAAAATATTGTCGCACAGCAGACGTAGAGGAGCAGGGCCCCGTTAAACTAGGTTACCATGCGAAAAATTGCAGTAGCCAATTCGCAACCGAGCCAAGGAATCCTCCTCGTGACGAGATATGCGAGAAGAAGTTACCCAGTTTATCGGAAGTGTAGTTTGGATCGGGCCAGTGCGCGATAAATTCGCAACAAATTGTCCGATCCACTCCCCACCATTTGCCATTTTGCACTCGCAGTTTATTTGTAAAACAGGAACGAGATAGTAATGGTCTAGTATCAGCCATCATTAAATTTTTTGTCTACAACACATAATCTCTATTCAAGGAAACTGTACAAAATTGTTTTGGAGGATTTCATGCTGTAGATTTTACAATTTTTTTTTTCTAAAATGGTTTTAGGGACGATAAGTTTCTCCGCTGAAACACAAATAGTTTGTGTATTATCTTCTGTACTTCGTAGTAGATAAAAGCTCACGAGTTTATGCATTTTGCTTGTGCTTGTGGATACACAAAGAAAAAATTCAGAGTTTGCGGAGTAATGGAAACAATTGCACTCTAAAAGATGTGAAACTAGGCTCATTCTGGAAGCCCTTTTGATTACGTCTCACCTTGTCTCT